>LLEY01000168.1:0-130272 GCA_001414485.1 Calycina herbarum | reverse complement strand
TGATAGGGGTTGGGAACTGACCATGATGGTATTCTGCTCTGCCCCCAGAATTGTTGAATCCAAATTTGGGAAACGACTTCCATTATTTCGAATAGCGACTCGAATAATGATTGATGTTATCGAAAAGTTCAAGCATAATTATGTCCAGAGAATGATTCGAAGTGTAGTGTAAATCTCGAACAACCACGCTTCTGACAATCCAGTATTTAAGAGATAGGGTAACATTATATGATTTTCTCGTGAACACAAGACTTGCACCTATAGGAAAAATGCAAAGAACATCTTCTGTACTATACAAGCTTGACTGCGCTGGCAGTGGCAGTTTTCACGTTGGGCATGGATCAGAGAAGGAACTACCTCAACTGGACCCCAACCTCCAGAGTCCAGGCTGATCGGAAAGCAGGGCGGATGAGGTTTTGACAGTGTTGCTTCCCCCACTCGTCATGGCGAGTCGACAGGACGAAGTAACGAGGAAGGAGCGACCTCGAGTCTCCTTGCAATCGTCCCTTGAGGCTAGTCGGAGGAAAGAACGACCATTTACTTACTTCAAAGAACCAAATGTTGCCCAGTCCTTCGACCCCACTCACATATATCGACAAAATCGCCCAGACAGTGGTCATCTTGGTTTATATGGAAGGAAATCTGAAGGGTTATCTCCCCCCTATCAAAAACCTAGAAAATGGTTGAGATCTAATCGACATGCTTCTAGAACTTATAGAAGATATTTGTTTGTCGGCATTGTTTCCTGTTCTTCGCATTGCTGAATCTGCAATTTCGGGATGATCCTAGCCTGTGGAGAGGGGAAGTCATGGTGAAAGCATTCGCTGGGGTTCGCGTCAATTTCGTGAATTCATGCGTGCACTGTAAAAAATGGTAGAAACCCACCAACTTAGGGAGAACTCTACTAATTTATATAGAAGCCGATCGCATGTTCTCCAGCTTCGACTGATCCTGAACATCAAACTCCAATTGCTGCGAAGATAGTTCTTTGCTGTTGTCAAAAAGGAGTCAGTCAAGGAAGCCACGCGCCTTTATTTTCCCGGCGCGAGAACCTCGGGAAGATATTTCGAGTCCAACAGCTCCATCCTTCCAGACTCTTTCAGTCCTGCCAACAATCAATTGCCCTGACCCTTCACCCAAACCGCAATCGAAAATGTCGGCAGAAGTTGCGAAGAAGAGAGGGAGACCAAGGAAGGTGGTTGTGGAAGCCGTTGGGGTCGAAGTTCCAGAGCCTGTAAAGAAAACCACCACCACACGGGCAAAGTCCACAAAAGCAGCAGCAGCAACTCCAGCGAAGCCAAAGACCGTAAAGGCAGTGAAAACGACAACTTCTCCAGTCGCACCCAAGCCGACTACATCTGCGAAGGCCTCAGTGACCGCTCCGACGAAAATTACAACATCGGAAATTGGATTAGAAGAGAAGGCCAAAGAAGCGGCGAAGAAAGCGATCAGCAAAATCCAAGCGAAGGCTTCAGCGCCACCAAAGAAAACACCAGCCCCAATTACGAAAAAGGCAGAGAAGGTGGTCGCAAAACCACAAGCAGCTCCTATTTCCAGCAAGCCAGTCCCAACGCCTTCTGTGAAGGCACCAATTACCCCTATGCCGAATGCCGGTACGGCCCCAAAATCAAAGCCAGCTTCAGCAGAGGCTGCCTTGAAAACACCATGGCAGGCTTCGAAACATCCTTCTCCGCCAGGCACTTCGAAAGTCCCAATACCAGAAACGCCAGGAAGCTCAAAGATATTAAGCAAAGTCCGCGAGTTATCCCAGACGAACGCATCACCGCAGCCTCAATCCATTCCCATCACGATCCCTATATCTACCCCTCCTCCCGAGCCAGTCTCGACATCACCCACCACAAAACCACAAACACTCCGTCCGATGCCGACCGAGACCTCAAAACCCACTGTCTCGAAACCTACACCTACCCCCAAAGTCCCAATCGCGGCAATTAATAAGGAGATAGTTTCCAACATATCTGCAAGGGCTGGGGCAAGGCCAGGAGGAAGCAACAACCTACCACCGAATTATAAAACTGCAGCTAGAAAGGTCACAATGGCGATAGTTGCGATGCCAATTGCCATTGTCACAAGTTACGTGCTCTACCAAAGACGTTAGTGGTTCCCAATCCCAAATTTGCTTCTTGCGTAGATTATGGCGGACATATTTGCTGACATTTTGGCAAAATAGTGGTATTAAAAGAGGAGCAGAAAAGTCTTGTTCGGCCAGTACCAGTGCGAGCAGAGGAGAAGCAAACTGTACTATCGGCGACGCCCCCAAACGAACTCTCATAAAGGAATGAGCAAGTCATCGAGAGCCATGCACATATTTAGCATATAATATGACGCCATGAAAGACGTGTTGTGATAATGTATACAGTACAGCAAGAATCTCCAACATATTTGATACCCAATTCATGATTTTTTTCCGGGTCTCTTTGTGCAAGCTTGAGAATTCGGCGTGACTTGGGATGAGTATTGGTATCCGAAAAGGCCTTGGGGTATCGTCTAATAAAAATTAGGATTCGAGACATGAACATCGTGAGTTGTCTATGTTTTTACCCATATTGGATCCGGGGCAAGCCCCTCCACCATGCAGAGAAACACATGCCAGTATATGTTCCCTTGGATCAATTTATATAACCCCTTGCCATGTACTGAACCCATGGATTGACCTCCAGTTCCAGCAACGCATGCACCATCCACCGTATGCAACAGGATAACCTCTCAAAGAACTTCACATGGGCAATGACGCCAAATACTTTCTAAAATTTCAAATTTCAAGTGCGGTCTGTTTGACTTGTTTGACTTGTTTGACTCTCCCTTTCTATATTTCGCACCCCAAAAATCCGGACCCAATGCTCAATTTCTCAGCCTACTCACCTCACATTTCCACACCATCACTTAAACGAGGCCCAGGTACACGGTTTTCTCCAACTCGAATATCACAATTCATCACTTACCTGGATATTCCAAACCACTATCACCCCCGGTCCAATCTGTCGGTGCGAGCACCCTCCACGAAATCAATTTCTGATGTGGCCATTCCTTTGAGCAATCCGCGATGCTGTGCGCAAAACACCTAATCACTTCTTCCGCCGCCGCAAGATGTCTTCCGAGAACCTTTCCACTGCGGCACTAGACGCGTCATGTTGCTACTAGTCTTCGATTGGATCGACTGTTCGTGATGTAGATGCTGAGGGAAATCCGGTATTTTTAACACACTACAGCTTTGCAGAGCTTGGCTTTTGGGAACATAGTGGAATGCGCAATGTTGCTAGTTGTGCTAATTTGAATAGTGGTAGTGCTGTGTTAGCAATGCGGTGCATACGATTCCAGAGATAGATCTGCAAAAACGAGGTCAGATGGACTAGATGAGCAACTTCCTTTTGGAAGGTGCTTCCATCTGTACAATTGATATCCCCATCATTGCCGCACGTCAACTTCAATACGAGGTGAGCTCCAATCCCTTTGGTCGTGGTTTATGGTTCAAGTGGAGTTGGGAATGCGTCGATGTCTGGGATCTGAATAGCCATCCAATGGGGGAATTAAATTTTATGGGTGGTGTGGTTTGACAACTCTACGATTAGGAGCTTCCGGATCGGTGGTTTTTACCTACTCGGATTTCGGAGGAATAGGTAGGCTGGTGAGGGGTTTTCAGGTACTGAATATTCTCTTATCTTCTCTCCTGAGAGGCTATTTAACAATGATATCCGAAATCTATACATCTACTGTACTTCTCATCCTGCCACAATCCTCTTCAATGGCAGTGTTGGTGTTTGATCCTCGGATTGAGAACCCCAATTCCAGGGCCACTCTAGCTTGCTGGGTGGAAACCAAGCCTCTCTATTCTCTCAGACCATATTATCTCGGTATCAGTCTGTTATTTGTACACGCCAGATTTACTTCACACTAACGTCAACTCCAGGGCGGCCTCACATCGTTCTACAAGATATGACCTAGGAGAAGCACATTTCCTACTACAGATCCACCACCTTCCTCCAACGTTCAGGTGCCATCTCAACTGATACCGCAAATTCCGCCACCGTCTCGCGCCCGTACCTAGCTATGATTCGCTTTCACCGCTGGTTCGGATAAGAATGCGATGATGAAGGGTATTCTTTACGAATTCCTTTGTATGGAACCGCGGGAATGGAGCAGAGAAATTTAGCACAATCTTCTCCAAGAGGCTCAGCATTTTCCGGATATTCTTATACACCACTTGCAGCAACCTTCAATTTCATCGATACTGATCTACCACTTTATCCTCATCAACTCAATATCAGCTCGACCTTTGCGAATACTGTGACGTTCTCTGGTCAACTTGATTATTCCAGCCGCTCTGCCTGTCATACTGGACATCGTTCGTCCTACGCAGAGCACGTTTCGAGGGTTGTAATTGACACATGAATCATGTTGCAGTTGGGCTTTTGTGTCCATCGTTGCGCTACACAATTTCCGATTTACCGAAGTAATTCAGCTAGGTTTTAAGACAACCTTCTCCCAAATCCAACTCCACTTCTCGAATTAACGATACATTCTTGGAAAGAGTCAAACAGAGGCGGGCTTCTTCCGCACGATCTGAATATCAGTCGTCCAAAGTTCCTGTGCTTGATCAAGCATATAGGGTGGCGCACGAATTTGGAGAGTGCTGTGCTTGAAGCTCGATATCAACACCAAACAGGACAACGATTTACATGAAGCAGACTCGGTGTTCTTGTCATCAAATAAATGCGAATTTGAAGTTACACGATGCATGCATTAAAGTATTTTATGGGGTACAGCGCAAGTCAATATTCCCACAATGAGCTGGCATGTTTGCTGATCACAAAGTCCAGAACTTCCACAAATGAGAAGCTTTTTGAGGGCATTCCATACATCAGAATCACACACGTGGGCCTCATCGAGAGAAAAAATGAGTCTTTTCAGCATCACGATGCTCTTCACATCACCGCAGACGGCTTTCGGCATAACGTAACGATCTGCATACATTATGATCAGCAGCACGAAGACAACCCTGGATGACAGCGAAGTTCTGCACGAAAGGTGGACGAATGAGCAACACCTAGTTGAATAATTTTTCCAGGACCACGAATGGATGCAGAAACCGAGCACGAGGACTTTCAAGACTTCTCCGCATTTTGAGCCCTGTTGTTTCCCCGGGAAATGATGGTTCGGAAGTACCCATCTATCAGTACCGATGCATCGAATCCTAGACCAACAGCACGTCTGAAAATCTATCGCTATTTCACTGCAAGAGATCAAATATTCCAAGGCAGAGAGCAAGGAAGCAAAGGTCCGATTAACAGAGGACCTGCCTGTTCTATTGGCTACTGGGTTCAAATGATCAATAGGTCCTTAAGCGGTCAGACGCTTCGCTTCCCCGGGAACACAGAGACGGTGAAGAACATGTTTATCAACGCATGACTCGTCTCGGCTTTCTTCCTCCATTTTTATTGACACCTCGAAATACAACGTTTCTTAAGCAAACGCGATCGTGTTACTTGGTCCTTCGAATGAGGAAACTGCTAAGTTTCTGAAAAATCTTACTTCGAAGTAAATGCTCACCTGTTTGTCTTGCAATGTGAGATATGTTTGACCAAGGGATTGGTTGGCCTTGTTTATTGTGTAATGAGCTTTCTGCCACAGGAGCGTGGTTGGCTTGTTGTTACTGCTCCACAAGGGGGACGAGATACGATTGTGGGGAAAAGGAGGGGTCGGCTGTGGCACTGTATCCCTACCCAGCGCGTGATGAACGCGAATGCCCCTCCACCTCTCATCGCCTTCCTCCTCGGGCCAACAGATCTGACATCCCTAGTCACTTCCCAGTCATCACTTATCCCCAAAACAAACACCTCTTCGTTCCAATTCGGCATCAAAACAACAATCTAATTAATTTAGCCGAACCTGTCAACCAGTCAACTTGATACTAGAAATCTACACAAAACAGCCAGGCAATGCACAGAATGATGACGGTCGCACGACTACCATGTATGGACGTTGCCTCCCCTGGCATATCTCAAAAAGGTACCGTTCGGAAGATTAAGCCTCACCAATTCTCACCAATGAATGCCGTACTAGGCCGATTTGACAGTGCATATACGGATCTGGCTGCGCTGACGGTGGGGATTAAGGTTAAGTACACAGCACAACGGTACACCGTTTGACGCCCCTTGACGCCATATCAACGCCCAATCTTCCTTGATGCAGTGGATATGCACCTCGACGTAGATCCATAGTCACGCCTCATCGGGGCTTTTTTGTGATGAACAGTGTACGACTCGGCAGAAACTGGTCCGGTTCTTCTATACGCATGGCCCTCTCATACCTCACAAGACTTGACACGGCATGTGCTCTTCGCACGACGATGTATGACGGAAAAGGCATTTGAGAAGAGAAAAAGTTAGACGTCAGTCTGTCCGAGGTACAGTAAAAGATGGGCCACGTTGGCACCGAATCACAAGGGGTTATCGTGAGATCTTCTTCAGGAAGGCGACCAACATTCTCCAAGTCCTCGCCTCTAGCGGATACGGTACGTTGCAGGTATGTTGTGCGGACAGGGGACAGGATTCGATTGAACAATGAAGATGGAGAGCAATTTTGAATCCGACCACTTGACTAGGGGGTGCTGTTGGTTAGCTGGATGCGTCTGGATTCAGAGGGAGTCAACCAGACATAAAGTCTGAGCAGTGCGCTTGCTTTCTGTGACCCAGAAGTTCCCTCCCTTTTGTCCTCTTTCTGTCAGGCGCCCACTATAGCTCTTGATAGCCATAGACCCCATATTGTTTGTTCGTTTCAAGTTATGTTAATAGGCAGCATTTAAGGTAGGTTTATGAATTCTCTTAGCCGCTCAAGGATGAAACCCACGTTTGGCCAGATGAAGGATCGCCAATGTCTCCACTTTAAAGTCCGTGCTGACAGGTGGCTAGTTATAATTATCATGTTTTTCTCAGCTTTCATCATCACCTTGGGAGTACTTTTATCTCAAAAATCCCACGGCACGATGGTATCAGCTGCAGGAGGATGTTGGCGAGAAACGCCATGTACGGGGCCTACGGCCGCCGCATTTCCAGGAAGCTGGGACAAATACAATTATTCGCCCACCAGCCGAACCGTCACCCCCGTCAAAATTCTGTCTGCGAGCAAGCAATTTATTGCAGACTACCCGATACCGCTTAATTTCAAAGGCAACAACCAGATTCTCATCCTGGATTTTGGTGTAGAAGTTGGTGGGATTGTGCATATCGATTACGCGGCAAGAGGCTCCGGACAATTGGGATTGGCATTTTCCGAGGCAAAAAATTGGACGGGGACTGCTTCAGACAGCTCCAATGGCTCCTTTCAACCGGATGGAGCTATCTATGCTGATATCACGGCTACCAGCGAGGCCAACTATACCATGCCAGACAGCAAGATTCGAGGCGGATTCCGATATTTGACACTCTTCACCAAATCCAACAACGCAGCTGGTATAATTGAAGTCGATATCACGGACATCCATGTGGAAATTGGCTATCAACCGGCATGGTCCAATTTGCGAGCTTACCAAGGATATTTCTCATCTAGCGATGATTTGCTCAACAAGATCTGGTATGCAGGTGCTTTCACGCTTCAAACAAATGCGATCCCACCAAATACCGGACGTGCGTGGCCGATTTTGGGTGGTGGATGGGAGAACCAGGAGGAGCTGAACATCGGGACCAATGATCCTACGATTTACGTTGATGGGAGTAAACGTGATCGAACAGTCTGGTCCGGAGATCTCACAATTGCTATTGCCAGTATTTTGGTTAGTACCGGTGATACTCCAGGTGTGAGGAATACTTTGCAAGTGCTGTACAATGATCAGGTGTGTTCCACGTGACTTACTTCCTCTGCATCAGCTGATTTAAAAATAGGCTTCTAATGGGAATCTCCCGTTTGCTGGTCCGGGTATCAATATCTATAATTCTGATACTTACCATATGGCCACTCTCATAGGAACATATGACTATTTCTTGTACACCAATGACAAGGCATTCTTATCTGGTATTTGGGATAAGTACAAGAAGGCCATGGCTTTCATCACGGCAAAAATCGACAGCACTGGTTCTCTCTACGTTACTGGAACGGATGATTGGGGTCGTGTTGGACAAGGTGCTCATAATACTGAAGCTCAGATGTTGATGTACCGAACTCTGATCACTGCAAGCTCTCTCGCTATCTGGCGAGGAGAGGCCGCGTTGTCGAAGACTTGGACCGGTCAAGCAGCTACAATCAAGAAACAGATTAATTCCGCTTACTGGGATGCTTCTGCCGGGTATGTTCTTTATTTCCCCCTCTTTCACGTCCTACAACTCCAATATTCCAACATTTCCCAACCAACAGAAACTAACATACCTCAGCGCCTACAAAAACAGCGATGTAGATCCAACTGTCTACCCTCAAGACGCTAACAGCATGGCCCTCGCATTCTCCGCCGCAGACGCTTCAAAAGTAGGAACCATCTCGCAATCCCTAACCAAAAACTGGGGTCCCATTGGCGCAATCTGTCCCGAACTCCCCAACAACATCGTCGCTTTCGTCCAATCATTCGAAATCAAAGGACATCTCATCGCCCGCCAGTCCACACGTGCATTAGACCTCATCCGCCGTTCCTGGGGTTGGTACCTCAATAACCCCGACGGAACAGGAAGCACAACCATCGAAGGTTATCTCGCCGATGGCACCTTTGGATATAGATCCGAATACGGGTATGCGAATGATTACAGCTATACCTCTCATGCTCACGGATGGGGAACGGGTCCTACGGATGCTCTTACTTCGCTTCTTGTGGGATTGAGACTCACGCAACCTGCGGGTTCCAGTTGGGAACTTGGTCCTCAGTTTGGGGATTTGACGCATGCGGAGGCTGGTTTCGTTAGTCCTTTGGGGAAGTTTGCTGCGTCTTGGACTTTGTTTAATGGAGGTTATTCGCTTGGATGGAGTGCGCCACCTGGTACGAAGGGAGTTTTGATATTACCCGGCAATGGAGGTGCACAACCGAAGGTTGCTGTTGAAGGGGGAACTGTGAGGACGGAGCAGGCGAGTTTTGATGGAGAATTGGGCACGTTGATGATGGATGTTGAGGGAGCGGGCAATATCAAGGTTACATATTAGGAATGGGATGGTTTATGTTTTGTCATATTTATTTCATGTACAGGTGTTGAGATGGAGGCATGGCTGCATTGGGATTGGGATTGGGATTGGGATTGGGATCATGCATTGACAGCAATATGCGTCAGGCGGAGATGGGATGGACATTTAACACTATCTAGGGACCTCTTTTTATTATACCCTTACAATTTATATTTATATTCTGATTCAGTGTTGTGTCTCTATTGGGCGATGACTATGGAATCAATTGTATCGAGGTTCATCATTCCAATCTCGAGGTTGAGGCGCATTTCGACCGACCTCCATAGCATATGAAGACCCTCAAAACTCCGAGTGGATTCAGTGACCAGAGGACTGTTGTCCAGGGGAAAAAAGAAGGAACTACAAGCTAGCACCCCCCCCAAACCCTCACTAAGAATCCTCTTGTGCAACCTCGAGTATCTAGCGGCTGGCCTTCCAAACTAGGTGATTGTAGCCCTCTAGAAATTCTCAGGTAATGATAATTTCGCGTGGAACCTCCTTCCCCACAGGGACGATTACAGAAACTCTTCAACCCCAAGCCGTCTTCAAAACACCTCCACAAAGACCCTCACGAATATCAATTCCTATCATCTTAACTTTCCTGTAAATTTTATGATTTTACTAAATTATTCTAGACTTCTCAATAGACTTTATTCAACAGATGCTGTCCAGATATAATGTGGAACTCCAGAACGGAAGAGCTGTGTAGGCGAGGGCGAGCAACGAGGTGCGGGATCTACTGAGGGAAATTCTCCTTCAGTGAAGGACAATGCTAAAAGAGGGTAATCTTCCGATTTCGTTCCATAAAGCACGCTTGGAACGTTCCACCAAAACACATTCCATTTGCCGAACTCTGGTTACATTGAACTTTTTTCTAGCAAGATCCCCAGGAACCTTTATTACCGCACAAATACTATCGTCGACCTCTCATTGTCCAGAATGGGAACATGTGCTTGCCAATATTGTCTTGCGTCTTGTGGCGTTGTGGCTGAACGCATCAGATAACTTCAAAGCAGTCAATTGGTGTGGACCCACTTTCAGCTTTTGTGCAACTGTTTGGATACGCAAGAAGTAGGCAAGGCAGACTCGGGTTTTAAGCCTAAATTTAGATGCATGATTATTTATGTTTAAATAGAGGATTTCTGGAGTGGGCAATGATGGCTGTCTGCTTACTCCTAAGTAAGAAACGCGATAAGCTCACGATGCAGCTCCACAAACCGCTACTCGCTTACTCTATTCTTTTCCCTCTCCTCGAAATACTTCTCCTTGCGCTACTACTCTATGTGACAAATGGAGATTTCGTTGGGAGGGAAAAATGTCTTGCGCATTTCAGTACCAACGCAACAACCTCGATAAATCCAAACGTCTTCAGTCCAAACTTCAATCTCACTTCCACGCCTTTCAATCCTCGGCTTACCATTGAAGGTTGCGAAGCCACCTGTGGAAAAGGTTATGGATTCTATTCTGATGTTTTCCCCCGACTTCTTGCATGGCTTATTCCCATCGTTCTCATGGTAACGGCGATGCCACTTCCGCCAATTGGGAAGCGACGATATTTTACGATTATTCATTTGTTTGGTGACCCTATTGACTCAACTTGGTCGCTCTTGTGTGAGCTAGAGATTTGGAATCATTACGCCGCCATCGCTGAGTCTCTCTCCAAATATGACGAAAACCACTGCTTGGATGAACGGGAAAAAAAAGCGAAATACATCACAACCGTCCTGGTCGCAATGGACCAGTTGAAATTTATCTCCCGCAACACCTTTGAACCTCGAAATCTCCATGAGTTGTGTTCCGATAAATATCGAGAGATCACCTCGCTATTCTTCAGAACGGCTGGGAAGCTCAGCGATTGCAAAACTCACGACATTCGACGCACCTGTTTTGCTGTTGCCGTTTATATTGTGGGAGTGATTGCAAACTTTGTACAAACCATGGGAGGATCTCCAAGTCCATCTGGCGGCAAGATAGCACCCGCGATGTTGCTTTCTTGGTTGCTTCTTATAACTCTCCTTGGTAATTTAATAGGCCAATACAACTCACCCTATAGTTGCATTCGCATCATCGAAATTTTCCGGAAAGAGCTTCGAGACGTCACCGAAACGAAAAAGGGTGGGGACCAACATAAGTTGCAAGGAAAGATTGAGTCCGTCTCTAAACCCAGAGTAACAACAACGGAGCTCATCAATTCGAACAAGAAATCATGTTCTTACACGGAAGCGGAAAGCCAACAGGCACTATGGAGAAGATTAGCCACTGGTAGACAAGACTCGCTAAAAGACTGGACTGAGTACCTAGACGCACCGTCTCAGGGTATGCCCACCTATCGACCCAACAAACAACTTCGTAGTAACATGCATCTCTTTACAATTTCGACAATACCCGTGTTACTCTCGTTTGCATCAGCTTTTACTGTTCTGTGGTCGCCTCCCACATACCTTACATGTCGCCACTTCATAATCCTAACTGCCTTCGTCGCATGGCTTCTCAGCCCAGTGCTCACCAAGGCACTTCTCCGTCTCAGGAAAGGCGATGAAAATGGCTGGTATCTCGTCTTGTTCAAGGATTTTTGCATCGCGGGCCCCATAATCGCTCTTCTCATAGCATCCAGCTGTGGACTGTTCAGCAGTTGTTGGTGTTTCAGCGGTGCTTTCGTTCTTCGAAGCAAAGCGGAAGTCCAGCTCAATCCAATGGATGCTTTCAACGAGTCAAATGGAAAGATATACCCAGGCATCGTAGCAGCAAACTTAGGACTGCAGCTGGCTGTTCTAGTGTGGATAGTGTTTGGACTTGGATGGAAGAAGTTTTGGGTTATGAGGATGAGCGAGGTCGAGAAGCGTGAGGCGTTGATCGCTGAGATTTCTCCTAGAAACACGGAAGATGGAATACGATCTTGAAGGAAAGTTGTTGTTCTCTTATCTATGTACCACTCACCTGGATGTGTTGTCTTTCGGATCTTAAAGTGTTTATTTATTGTTGGGATATAAGAAGGAAACATAAGCAAATCAAGAATTATCTAAAATCTATACACAACTCTATACACTCTTTTCCTCCCTTTTAAAAACGCTCTAACACCCTCTCCCCATCCACCAGATCCACAGGCCCCCTCCAACCACTACACCCACCTATTTCCCCAAAACGCTCAACTTCTGCGCATAGAAAACACTCTTCGCCCCCACCCCGACAGCCGCAAACCCAACCGCATTCATAAGCCTAACAACAAACGCGACAACTCCACTCAAAACGACCGGATCCAACTTTATAACAGCATCCTCGTCCTTAAGTTCCCCATTTAAAATAACCTTCTTTGGTAAATCCGCCCAAACAGTCGCGGGTCTCGCAATACCAATCAAATCACAACCTCCGGATTCTAGAGCAGCCTGCATACCCAACCTCGTCCTGAATCCTCCAGTAACCATAAGTACCAAACTCGGGAACTGCTCTCTAACTTTCTTGGCGAATTCCAGGAAGAAGGATTCCCTCTCCAAAGTCCGTTTTGAGGGTACCACTTCTCCGGCTTTCTTTTCTTGAACTGTCGAGGAAGATTTTTCTTCTCCCATCATTTTAGGGTCTTCGAAGGTTCCTCCTGAGATTTCGAGGAAGTCGATGCCTTCTTCGGTCATGAGTTTGATTTGTTTCATGGTATCAGCGGTGTTGGTTGATTCGGAGGCGTCGACACTGTTGAACTTTATTCCAATTGTGAAGCTTTTAGAAGTTGCTGCCCGGATGCGACGGATGATTCGTAAAACAATTTCAGCGCGCTTCTCGGGGGTCCCTCCAAATTCATCGGTGCGCAAGTTGGTGACGGGAGAGAGAAATTGAGCTAGGAGGTAACCGTGTCTGATGGATTTGTTAGTGGGTTAATTACAAGCTGAAGTAGAGAGGATAAGACCAAGAAAGCAAGCGAGGTTAGGAAATTCAAAAAGTAAAGGGAGGGAAAACGTACGCTCCATGGAGTTCAACCCCTTTCCACCCAGCGTCGAAACACCTCCTCCCACACTCTTCAAACTGCTCTACTACAGTATCAATATCCTTAACACTCATCTCCTTTGGTGTCCCAAAAACAAGACTCGTAAGCACCTTCGCCACCACACTACTCCCCAAATTTAATTTGACCGCCGAAGGTGCCAAAGTTTTGGAGAAAGCCCCCCGGTTACCTGCGCCCATTGGCGACTGACGACCTGGGTGACAAATCTGGACAATCCCTGGTGTACCGCTGGATTGAGCTGCTGAGGCATATTCTTTCCATGCAGCTTTGGACTCGGGGGTTTGCGCTTTTACGTAGACATCCTTAGGGCCGCCTAATTGATTAATTAGTCTTTTTCTGTATTTTGGTGCTTTCAGAATGACTTACCAAGATAGAGATCTGACACCTGAACATTTCCTAAGAAAAAGTGTTAGAGTGAGTTAAACAATGAGCTTAGGAGTGGGAAGAATACCAGTTATTATCATTCCCCATCCTCCTTCTGCCCATTCTTTGTAAACTCGGGTGAAGTTTTTATCTGGGTCTCCATTTGCGGACATTGTTTCAGCCATTGCCGCCTGGAAAGGAAATAATTAGTACGTGAGGTCAATTCCAAAAGTTAGATAGAAAATACCTTAGCTAGACGATTTGGTAGCCTTAGACCACTAGGAAGAACAATTTCCTCCGAGAGAGACATGTTTAATGATGACGAAGGCTAAATAACAAAAACAGGTCTAGATTCTAATTAAAGAAGTGATTTTGAGAAATGGGGTAGAGAGAATAAACAAATTGACGTGAAGAATAAAGGCACAAACAAAGGATTTTACGTTTATATATGTTCTGCATGGCATCATAGTGGATCAAGGACCTCCGATCGAAAAGAAATATGCACGAGGCTCCGCTATTGGTTGTATAAGCCCGGGTATCGCATCAATTGCTTCCTTTTGGGATATCCCACCGGGAAATGCTCCTGAACCACTCAGCGGCTTATGGAGGGACCGTAAACTTAGGTTACCCAATTAGGCAATTGGAGCATGATCGGGGTTTAATTGAGCCGTGTTAGTAAACATATCTCCAGACACGGCGGAGAAAAAAGATTGAATAACTGATTATAAAGCAAGCTTGAGAGCCGAGGTTCGACGTGACTAAGGGAAGTACCTCCAGAGTAGATAGCCTCTTCAGAGGCTATGAGAGTGTAGCCTGTGCAAAAAGGGCGTAGCAATGTAATCTTGTGGTACAAGTATTTCCGACCACTATTCCATGTATAAAGTCGACCATCCCCACCCCTTCAACTCTGACATTTAATTGTTCAAGTCCTGAAGTCTACAGCTTGATACCCGCATCAGATCAATTTTAAAGAGCAAAAAATGATGGTTTTGTGGACGTGCTTACCCCTATGATTAGTATGAAACGAGTTTGAGGGTCGTCACCTTGTGGTTGACTCTTGAGACGATCCGACGCTCGTGTTTAAAATAAGCCATGATGAAACACGCACCCATTTGGCAGCATTTCAATGTCGTCCTTCCTTTGCCGCAATTCCGGGTCCCAATCTGCCACCTGCCATTTGCTGGATTGTTCGAAGCTGTGACGAACCCTGCCTCATGATAGGTTCACCGAGCTCTGCGCCACTGCCCAGTGTGTTGTACGTGGGTCTCGAGCGCTGTTGCAAAACATAGTAATAGGCAGCGGACGACTGCAAGTGACTCCAACACCACCACTTACTTTCATTTCTAGCGGGCATCAATTGGGGCTGTAGCAGGTGTTTGTCCATCTCAAGAACACTTATACGAAAGGGATAATATTGGAGGAGATATTCGCTGGACGAGGCTGAAGAAGAGGCTTGTTACTTTCGATACCGCCCAATTCCTACGGACTCAAATGTCGAATCAACGATCCCAACGTGCGAGGTCGACATCGGTTCCACATACGAGATTGCTGCAGTCTTTACCACCTGTTCCGCTCCCTCTCGAAGACATCGTTCCTCGTATACAAGTCCCTTATCGAGATGATCCCGAATCTGCAGAACGAGAGGTTGAGGAGGAGAGGATAGAGGGAGCAACACCACAATCTTCTGATCCCCCGGGATATCAACCAATGTACGACTATCTTCGATCAAAACAAGTCACCAGTGCCCACCCTCCTGCATATGGCTCTTCGCCTGCTTCCAGCTCTCTGCGAATTGTCACTGAAGCACCACCGTCCCTGGAGGAACCGTATCGAGATGAACCCTTTGTGATTGCCATCGATTCCTCCCCACCTCCTCCTTCCTACCACGAGATATACCGCCAGCATGAGATTGAGATGGATAATATGCAGAGGGCGTTGGATTCCGAGAGCGATCCGGCAGAACAAACGGAGGATATCTATAAGTGGATTGTCGCGATGTTGTTGATAGTCTTGACCGTCTCGTGTGTTGGAACTGCGTTCAATTGGGGAAGACCTTAGCCAGGGCATGGCCTATTTCCTTTGATTTTATACTGCCAGAAAGGCATTGGAGTTTGGTCTAGCATCGGCATTTGTTTGGCGTTTTGTTTGGGCGATCGAATTGAGCTTCTGGAGTCGCATTGAAATTGCGAGTATTGAATCGCGAGGAGAGGATGGGATATGGCGGGCAATTTGGATGATACCTATACATGGCAGCGACAGTTTGAAAATAGATACCAATATATACCTACTCAATACGCGCTGGGTGTCTCTTAGGAATGGTCCGGCGCTGGTTCGGCAGCCTTCGGGCCGAACTAGAATCTGGAGGCTCCCTCTTCTGGTGGTTTATTTTTCTTCAACAACGTCTTTCTGTTAACGCAGTGCAGCCAGAGAAGCAACCAACCCGAAAGCTCGGCAAAGCTTTCTTCGATGGCATTTCTGCCACTGAATAGGAAGTCTTGAAATAGAAAATACCGAGTATCCTCAGACCCCACCCTCCTACCTTCCTCTAAGGGTCGGTCTCAATGCTTAAATCTCAACAATCTTTCTTAATATTATTTTTCCAAGAGGGCTCGGAGAATCATGTTTATTTAAGAGAAGTGACTGAAGGCAATAAACTTTAATAGTAAGTATTGATTATTTTCAGCTTTCTCGTAAGTTTTATACTTTAATTCAATTATACTAAACGTTTTAGTATAATATCTTTCATCAGAGGTATGTAGAACGAGGACCAGGGCTCTTACTATAGCCTTCGCTAATCTGGCAGTGAGGAAGCCTAATGACATAAGGTATCACGCTGCCACACCTTCGCTACCAACACAGCCTCGCAATAGCAATTCCAATCTTTTGAATCTTTTCATGATTTTCCACCCCCTCCATTGTTCTTTCCGACGGTCTACAATGGATCCCCTTAGTTTCTCAGCAAATATCCTTACAATTGTGGCAGCCGCCATCCAATACAGAAGTTTGACAGTAGTAAGGATGGGAAACGCTTATCGCGGTTGGTGTCTGCATTTGAGGACTTGAACTCTATGGTTCGGCAAATTGCAACTCTCCTTATTATTCAGGCCCAAAATTACAACCTCGACGTGCTTCGGGAGCTCCAGAAATTGATGAACAAATGTTTAGTAGAAGTCGAGACCTTCAACGAAACTTTAGCAAAAATACAGGTTGATGGACGTCGAGACAAGGTCGTGAAACGATACAAGCTCTTCATTGAGAAAGACGCTTCGAGCTTTAACCTTCAGCTCACCTTGCTGCAGAGGTTAGTTTATATTTTATCCGCATATACTCACAGATCCGTCAAAAAATCGTTACGTCACAGCCTAGTAGTGGGTTTTGCTAATTTGACTGACAGGCATTCAGATGCAGAACACGCACGCAGCTTGCGACACCTACATCAAAGTTTCGCTGAAAAGCTTGCCATTGACAACGGAAGAGGCGCGCAGCAGCTCAGCTGAGCTCAGCTGGAATATTTGGTGCTCTGAATAACGTTGCCAGCAAAGTGGATCAGCTTCCGAACCTCGCTACCGGACAATTCGAAATGCTCAAGACTATGACTGAGCAAGTTCAATCTCAAGTTATTGTCCCGTCAAGAAGGCAAGTCCAGCTGAGATGTGGGTGTTGGTACAGGTTGTGCGAGGAACCCCAAGGGTTTGACAAACACAACCTTTATCCGTTGCAAACCCAATGAGCTGAGGACGATTGCGTTTTTTTTCCAGGTGGGTTGGTGATTATTCAAAGTTCTCGCTTGGTCCAGAAGCGCATCTAGTATTCTGATTAGATCCTGAAGTAGAAGTTTCCCTTTGCTGGGGTACCAAGTGGTTGTGTCCCCTCTGTTACCAAGAGACGTTAATCGAGTTATGCTGTCCCGAAGCTCATGCTTCTTGTTTGCGAGTGTTGGACTCCGAACAAACCCCCTTTTGGCGTTATATGCAATGGTGAACTCCTATGTGGAATCACTCTTGAGAATGAAAGGCATTTGCAACTCGAGCTTTGGATTCCAGATCAACGCACCAAGTACATATACAATACTCCCGATTTAAGACTAAACAACAGCCAACATATCCAGTTCCCGAGTCACTGCTTTCCCAAACCAACGGGCTGCACCGCATAACATACAGCGTCCCTTCGCATATCCTAAGCAGGAAGGATTGTCAGATCCTGCTCCCAACAGCAACAGCAACAGCAACAGCATCAAAGAGGCTTCAGAACGCTCTCTCAGAAGACATCGAGCGAGGGATGTAGTAGTACTGTAGCCTCATTCAACCCATCGCGCTCCCAAGAAATGGTTTCTCCTCCAACCTCTCTCCTCAGGCGAGAATTTTCCGCAATCAATACTTCAAACAAAACAAAACAATGGATCCAAACCGTCACAACAAACACCCTCCATCCCGTCATCTCTGTTCAGTTATTTGACCAGACGTAGGTAAAACACTATCCCCACCTTCTATTTCTATTCTACTTATCCCCCACCCTGTAACTTTTAAGCCTAGCGATAGATAATCCCAATATCCCACACGAGGCATGGAATGTCCAATGAATCAGACATCCCAAGTACACGAAAGAGGAAACATATGAGTAGAATTTGATCCGAGAACATACATTTCAAGTTTTGTTGTGGGGGGGAGGAAAAAGTGACTATTGAATACGTAGAAATCAAGTCTTCCGTGTTCCACGCTTGTAATTCTCAAGTCTCAAGTCGCTGGGCAATAATATGTTACGATGTCCCCATCCGTGACATCCGTGAGCTTCAAAGAATACCAGCACCTCACCATAAATAGCACAGAGACCTAGCTAGACCTTGTAAGTCAGGAAAACAGAAAAGAAATACAACGTACTATCTACATGTCCAAATCTCGGGGATTCACACCCAATCCAAATTCTCTACAAAATCCAATATACAGTGAACGTTGTGGGAAAATCCGAGATGGATTGGCCATCGCTAGCTTTGTTGGGGCTCTTGCTCAGACATGAAAGAGGCCAAGGCGATGCATTTCATGAAGCAGGTAAAAAGGGTAGTTTGTCTCTCTTCAACTATCAACAACCAAAAAGAAAAAGAATATAATCTTTCCTTGCCCTCCATCCATCCATCCCATTCCATCCCATCCTATACTACCTATATTCTCAGGTAGGAAAAAATGTACCTCGACCTCAATCCCAAAAAAAAAGCAATAATAGCGACAGTTATATGCACACCCTATACTTTGTTTCCCATCCACAAATCCGAATCTCCCTAAAATCCCTTCCAAGAAAAGAAGAAAAATCAAATGCAAGCCATGCAAGTTTCAAAGCCCCCAAACCTCACCCCGTGTACCACTTTGTGCACCCCATCCCAAAAAACTGCAGGGGGAGGGAAAAGATACAAATCATCTCTAGTATCCCCTCCACTGACGCGAATAAAAAAAAAGTGCCAACCCCCTTAAAAACAAATATGCTCCGGAAACTCCGAGATGATTTCGTAGGACTCGTGATAGAGTGAACACAAAAAGAAATTTGGTAGAACGATGAGCAAAGTTGCCGCCGAAGCAAAACACCAACCCCCCGGGTGAGAACCCCCAGTTCCTTGTAACGCCGTTGCCAAAACAACTCCCCAAAATTTTCACACAGGTAACTAATCCGGACGAGAAATGGATTTTATATACTTTTGAAAACATGCTCCTTCCTCACGACATGCTCTTGTGGGTCCTCTCGTATTTGTTGAAATGATATACGTCTCGAGTGACGAGATTGATATGCCCAAATCATGCATTGCCGCCTCGACGTCGACGACCTCTGCTAGGTCCTTCTGGGCGTTGCGAGAGGACATCACGAAGCTGCTGGTCGTCCTTGTCTTTATCCACATGGTGAACCCGTACATGTCTGTTTATTGTTAGTTTTTATTGTTAATTTTAATTTTCAATTTTTTGAAGGCAGGATGTGGTATAACACTGCCATTTTGAAACATACCTTTGCAAATTATCCGGCCTTGGATATTTATGTTCTCTATCAGGGCAAAAAGGACAAACATAGCCAGGTGAGTCGTGTACGAGACCATGCCTGATCATTTCATTTTTCCTCTTGAAGCCTTTCCCCCCCTCACTTCTAGGACACCCCTTGACGCTACAGTAATGAGGCCGATTCGAGGAATGGACGTTTGCGTGCGAATTCAGCAAGTACTAACGTCTCGTCAGCTTAAAACAAAAATCGAATAAAAAGGCTATTACCTGAGTTTGAAAAGGCTGAGCAGTGCAACCAGGATAAGTACATTGAAACCCACCAATCTGTGGATTGGTGATACCATCAATGCTCATGCGGTCAATCGCAGGAGTTGCTCCTGAAGCATCAGTACTTGGAGTTTCTGTATTACTGCTGGTATAGTCTCCCGCGTTCGAGTATTGAATTCCATCTGATTGTGTTTGAGAAGTTCGCCGATGACTGTTATATGGATAAAAAGCAGCCCGACCAGGTGATGGCAACTCTCGTCGAAACTCATTTGGAGATTTTGGTGGAGAACCATGACTTGATACAGCAGAAAATAATGGTGGTTGCCGCGCAGGCGGGGATTGGGCGAAAGCTGCGTCCACCGGGGGCAATGGTTCGTGGGCAATACTTTTGAGAGAGTCGGAGAGTGATGGAAGGGTTGGCTTTACTACCATCCTACCATTCCCATTCGAAAGAGCCGAACTTGGTGAATGATGTCGAATTGGCGGTAGCGCCTCTGTAACTGACGATCTTCTATCCAATCCAATCACACCTTCGGGTGAACCTCGAGAATTTGGATTGGCCACAAATATTGAAGGTATCGTTGGTCTCCTTTCCTCTGGTCTAGCCCTTTCTATTGATTCCTTCTCGACCGGAAGCACCTCCGTGGGAGACTTTTCGCTTGTGGGGGCTTCTGGGTTTTGCGGCAGCGATATTGACCCCATCATTTCGCATGCTTTGGCTGCCACCAACGCGAGATCATTACTTTCCTCCTCGCCCTTGTCCGAAGCATCCTTTTCCGATTCCGTCTGCCTTTCTACTGTATCCTCCTCCGATTTATCGTCCTCCATGTGTATGTCCACGGCGGTCCCCTTGGTTGGGTCCTCTGGGTCCATCTCCATCTCGTTCTCAGCAGCCAACACCTCCGCTCCTGCCCGCCGCGCAATGTCAATGTTCTTTCCATTGCCCATCATGCTCACCAGACCAGCATCGCTTTGACTAGCAGTCGCTCGATAGGGCTTGGAAGCTTTGCGACCGGGCGATCCGGACGAGGAATCCGGACTGACAGCGGGGGGCAGAGGGACCATGTATGGCGGCGTCGAGGAGGGTTGGAAGTTGACTTTGACAGCATTCATCTGGGGACTGTTGTTGCAAGCAACATCGTCCGGATCGTAATATGCGTCGGCGGGTGGAACGTGAGGGTGGTGGTTCTCGACAGTAGTCATAATTGGGTCCAAGGGCCATCGGGGTTACCAAATGACAAATGGCACGACGACTAGGAAGCAAAGACGGATAATAGCATATCAGCCAACGGTACCATGCGACAGTGTCGAGAAAACAATCTACCCAGAGTCTTTGCCGTATGCCGGGAGCAGCGGTGGTTGAGGGAGGGAGGTTAGGTTAGTTGCTGTGCGGTGCGTGATATGTGCTGCGTCTCGCTGAGGACCAGACGAGAAAAAGGCGGGGGCGATCGGCAAGGTTTGGCAGGGTAATGGGGGGGGGGGGGGGGGGTGGTGTTCAAGAGAGAGGCTGAGCAGTAGGCGGTCCAGGGTATGTCGGTAACTCATGCGCCGTTGCGGCCAGAACTTGGAACTAAGCCGGATCGTCGAGTCTGTGAGGGAACGAAGTGGAGTTGGAAGGGCTTCCAGGTTGTGGTGGGGAGTTTGGTGGAGAGGAGCACGCAGAGGCCAACCTATTCTGAGCCTCTTGGACGAAAGACGGAAACTGGGAGATCGGATGGTAATAGTAATTGGCAGGTGGCAGGTGGCAGGTAGGAGGAGATTGAAGTGCTCCAGGGCAGCAGGTTAGAAGAGGTAGAAAGTTGAGGCTACTCGAGACACGGCATAAAGTGAGGCTCGTCGTAGTTAGCGTGAGGTGCGGTGCAGCGGCGGTATGTGACGAGTGGGGATGCGAGTGCTGCTGTCAATTGAACTTCTTTTTTCAGAGTGGGTACGGACAACGCTCGACTCTACAGTATCAAATAATCAATGATGCAGTGAGCGCCCCATGTACTCGAGTACCACCTTTTCCCGGCGACGATGAAAAGTACGATGAAAAGTACGATGAAAAGTAAAGTGCTGCTGAATCGAGGGAGATATTGATATTGTTATCTCACTGGGCTAGGCAAGCGCGATGGCGGCACGGGCTTGGGATGGGGAGAAGAGGGAAGGGAAGGGAATACGGAGGCAAGAGGCCTGGACTGAGGGAGGTGGAGAGAATGCGAGGAAGTTGCGACTGGTTGCGAGGTGAGGAGATGGAGGTATCGGAGGTTAAGTTAGGTTAGGTATCGTGTCAGAGACAGGAAGGAGCGAGGGAGGAGGTTTCGATGCGAGATTATCTTTCATTCCCAGAGTGCGGCCTTTTTCAGCTACAGCCAGC
This sequence comes from Calycina herbarum, assembly GCA_001414485.1. Classification (NCBI taxonomy): domain Eukaryota; kingdom Fungi; phylum Ascomycota; class Leotiomycetes; order Helotiales; family Pezizellaceae; genus Calycina; species Calycina herbarum. Next base: position 108,164 of record LLEY01000168.1, on the reverse strand, counting down.
TAAGTTACCAAGCTACCAACCTACCAACCTACCAACCTACCTATACGCTGAAATGAGGCCATGCTTCCAGACCAGCCATCATCCCGACTTCGTCTACGAGACTCCATACTGACTTACCATCAACCGTGACAACACAGCAAAATCCAGCGCAGCAAGCACACCTTTTGCAAGTATAGATACTGTTCACTATCCTAAATTGCCCGTTTCCATGGCCATGGCCCTTATAACCATCCGCATGCTGGTCCTTTTCCCTGCACTGCATCACTCGTCGTCTGTGAATGGTGGAGGAGGGCTGACGATGCGGCGACGAATGGGCCGAGAACTCGAGAGACAAACCTTACATTACTATCCCCACCCCCTGGTATTGTCTGTCATGTGCAAGGGTGATTTGGCTGTGAAAATGTCTGTGCGTCTACAGACAGTTAAGGGGGATAGTACGGAGTACCTTCTCTGCCAAGGCCAGTCGTGGGGAAAGCTCGAGACCCCTCGAGACCCCCCTGATTACCTCACCCGGCGCCCCCAATTGTGAAGAATCAAAACATCAACGACACTCCATCAAGGGTCCTGATGATGTACGAAAGATTCCTAAAGAGGGTTTCCCCCTGGGGTACTCGGCCACAGGTGCGAACCACGTACAATTGCAACCGCAATATATGAATCTTGCTTCTTTCTGGCCAGATGGCCGTCAAGGTGCTCGCTCGTTGCCGTCAACGGGCTAGTCAGACGGCAACGGCAAGCTTGGAATCAGAATTGCCATATCCGGTGTGATTGGATCAGCCAACCGTGACTGGATCAGCTCAACACCGGTTGCTTCAACACCATGCTCAAGAGCTTTCAAGAGGGGCAGATGGGGGGTTTTCTTATTGGAACAACGCCAACTTCTTGGGATAAAGCTAACCTCACGCAATCGATGCTTTGGGCAGCGTCGTATGAAGACTCAAGTCCATAGTGGTGCGGCTATTTTGTTTTTGAGGTGCAGATGGGGCTTCTCTCATTGGGTGTATTGGCTTCCAAATATCCACCACCTCCACCACCACCAACTGCATGCATGTAGCTGCATATAACTGCACTGCATCTGAGTTGGACTGGACTGTTGGACTGTTGGACACCCAACTAACCTCACGCAAAGTTACACCGCAGCTCGCACCACGCCCGATACTTCCTCACTAGGCCACCTCTCCACCCAAACCGAGGTATTTCGTACCGACCACATCCAGCACCACTTCTGGCGCATATCTGGCGAGTCGTCGCTAGAGAGGAAGCGGAAGGAGAAAAAAGGGGAGGCGGCCAGCCATCGATATCTCACTTTTCCAAATCTCACCACTGCTTCGGATCAAAACGTTCGTACGGATTGTGAGGGCAACTCCCAATTAGTTGGGCGGGTATTCCACCACTCCGCTCCAGCTGCTGGGCCCAGGGATAATATGGTCCCATGTCCCATGCCAGAGAATCAATTAATCCAATTAATCCAATTAATGTGGTATTACGACGGCCTGCTGCTTCCTTCTCCTTCTTCCTCTCCTGCGAGGCATGCCATGCCATGCTGCCCTGTCAGCATTTGGACCAGGTCGCTTTCTGCCACTAGCTTGTCATTGGCCTGACACCCTTTGCAGCTCAAGAATGCAGCTCAAGAGCGAGCACCCAACGTTGCGCCGCACTTCATCGGTCTAGTGGGCCTGCGTAAGCAGCCTCCGCGAGCACCCACGAGCACCCACGAGCACCCACGAGCACCCACGAGCACCCACGATTGTCGACAGCCTCACCATCCCCTCCCTCTTCGCCTTCTTTTCCACCTTTTGGCCCCCGCTTGCGAACCACTTTCTCCCCTCTCTCCCCCTCTCCCCTCCCCCAACAAGGGCACAAGTGACCACTACACTCCACACACTCCATATACTCAGGCAAATTCCGCAAAAGTGCCAATGCGTCCAAGTACCGCATCGTTTGTGTTTGCCCTTCGTTGCCTCACCCCCATTTGTCCAAGTCTCGTCACACGCGGCTCACCATGACACCACCACTAACTCAACGACGCCAATATGAGCCGCATGGTTCCGCCCTCGTTATCGTCTACCATTCGACGGGAACCTGGAAAATAACGAGGGCCTTTCCTGCAATGTGTTACGGCCGCCGCATTCGAAGCTTGCCAATTCTTTGTGCAGCCTCTTAAAGAAGACGAAGCTGCCAGGTGCTTCAAAATACCTCCCCCTCTTCCACCACCACCCTTCACACAACCTCGAGGGTGTGCGACTAATAGCAAACCAGAGTTCGTATCGTCTGACCTAACTTGGCTGGTGGGCTGGGAGCTCCCGCAGACCCTTGGTAATGACCGTACAGTGAAGCTTCCTATTGCTCTCTCGCGCTGGCAAAAAGAGATCCTGCTCGAGTTGTCAATGCTGGCAATGCTGGCCATCAATGGGGAGTGCTCTAAAATTCGTGGGGCTCGCATTTGGGCTCTTCTGTTCTAGCGAATCAATTTACGACTCATCAATTCGCTTGATAACCAAACGTCTCCCACGCTCTTTCTCCCTCCCTCCGCCGCGCATGCTGAAGGATTCTGTGTTGCATCTGCCGTGACGATGCAATGCATCCACGGGTGGCACCTTGGAGGCTCACTCCTGTCCAAGACTTCTGAAGAAGAAATTCTACGGTGCCAACTGGTTGAGTGACTTGACAAGTGCCTTCCGAGACAAGGAAGGAAAAGCTTCCAGATACGTCGCCAAACGCAGTAAGAAAATTTCCAGAGGATGACAACACAAAAAGCTTGCGGGGAATATCTCACTGGCCAGGTCTCTCCCCAAGATGGGATCCAAGCAAGCCACCAAAGATAAAATCAGCAGCCTCAAAGCATCACGTGCAGCCGTTCCGATTCCCATACCGTTTCAAATACTACTCTATCCTTCATCGGCCAGCAGATTCGGAGATTGGGAAAATTCTTCTGGAAAGTCTATCGCGTTTAGGCAGCAGGAATTGAACCCCTTCTTGGGCCACCACTCTTTCCTATTTTTATATGCGCGTTTTACCCGGTTCGATTTCGATTGATACACCTCTAGTGGGGCAACCAATCAAATACGAGCTTCTTCATTTCCATTCCAGTTTTTTTGCTTATGGTAATTGTTCCGTCTTGAGCGCCTCCTCATTCTGTATCGGGAGCACAAGATGCTGAATAAATGTACCTTCATTTATAATGTCATTACTTTACATTCATTGGCCATGCAATGATTGGATGTCGCTCGGTATCTTTGCTCACATACAGTAAGCTTAATATTTCGAATCGAGCTTCTACGAAGTTTCCGCATATGAGTATCGCATTGATTTCTGGTACCGCAGGCACCATTTCTGCGGCTGGTTTGGGGATGAGGTACGCAGTACGAACCGGTCACGCTTCGGGAATTGGAGCACATGGCGTGTAAGATCTAATTCCCATCGGGCATTTCAAAACTCCCATCTGGCCCTGGGATTCCTCGGGTTCTTGGAAAAAGAAATGATCCACGAGAGGTTTTTGCTTTAAAAAGAAAAGATTATTCGATGGCGAGTCGCTTGTTGGTTCGTGGGAGGTACGTACGCAGCACAGCCACCGGAAAAGAGTTTCGGGAGGATTCTCCAGAGTTAAACGTTATATGGGTACTGAAAGCGAATCGCTCGCTCGCGAAGATGCTTATTTGGGTTGGTTAGTCAGAGGCGAGTTCGTTGACCTGTCCTGTTTGTTGTGAGTTTTAGGATTCTACCTCTTCCGCTGTCGAGGAAGAAATTCATGGAAATTGGGAACCGTGTTTTCCTATGTTCACCTAAACATATGTGGTAGAAATTACACGCGGTATCAGTGTGAACACCTTGAATGCCTTTCAGTGGGGAGGAACGGGGATCCTGGACTGTTCTCTCGTCATCGTGGGTGGGCGTGGGGTGGCCGCTATCTCTTGGGTCTTACTCTCACTCATCACTCTATGTCCAGTGTCTCGGTTTCCTTTCTCATGAGGGGTTTGGCCTGCGGCGGCTGTAAGGGTATCCAGTAGCCAATGCTAGTTCTGCTGATGCCTTCAAGCTTATTCCAGCCTTTCTCTTGACTCTCTGTTCAAGCCTATTCGGGTGCGTGGGCGGCGTAACTCTGGTTCTAGTGAGGATTCTTAAGTAATGGCTTCCACAGGACATCATTTGAGGAAGTTCATTGGTATATTTCAGCTCGATGATTTCTCGGTTTCCTTATTGGGGGGTTTTCGTGGTCAGCTTATATTGGTTGCTTTTTTTTTCCGGGATTGGGAAGTTCGAGGTTGAGGATTTACATTTCCCCCCCCCCTCCCTGCAGGCAGATTTACTAAGTGAGTAGAAGAACCAGGATTTTTCTGAAGGAAGTTACGGTGACATTAGGCTTCAGAAGAGTTCTTGGGGAATGTTGTGTGAGAGGAAATGGAGTGAAAGTTGGAGAGTATTTACTTTGAAGTATTTACTTTGAGAGGTACTTATTTTGGTTATCTCCGTCCATTCTTTAGGTAATTTTATTGTTGCTAAAAAGAGAAATTCCATCTGGATGGCACCACCTCAAGCATAATACAGAGACGACCACGATCTAACTCCAAACCAAACCACTGGCCGCCTCCCAGGTCATGATTTCATATGCAAGCTGATTTGTTCCCTGAGAAAGCACCAAAGTAGATACACCGGCAACATTTAATCCAGCGTTAAACTGCCGCTTGAAATCCTCCATATACGCTTCGACTCCTCGGGCGGTGACTTTCGTGAGGTGAAGGCTGGCGCGACAGAGGAGTTTTGTGAGAGAGGTCACATTGGCGTGTTGAAAATGAACGTCGGGTTTCGTGTGAGCGAGTAGATCGACCGTGATGGTTCCCAAGCTGTTCGCCACGAGCATGGGACTGCCTCTCATCTGCAGCTTGTCAAACAACCTACGAAATCCCGTTAGCCATTCGGGCTTTGGAAGGGGGGGGAAAGGATGCCACACGGAACCAGCAAGAGGTGTCTGATCTTCCGCGTCTGGTTCGGCGGTCTGGCAATGATCCACTTCGCTTCGTTGCCCTCGATGATAGTACCGCTGATGCGGTGATACATGTCTACCAGTTCTTCGTGATAGGGATGCCTTTTGAAAGCTATGATGATTGCGGGGAGCGAGCCGTCGGCTGGGGGGGCGAGACATTCTGGCCATATCTCCTGTCGAAGTTCTGGGACACAGACGAGAATGTCAAGTGTAGATGTAGGAGGTGGCATTATTGCGGTGTTGACTTGCAAGGTAAAGTGTAGCTGGGCAAAAAAGATCCTTGAGAAGAAGAAGAAGAAGAGAAATTGTCTTGATAAGAGTTGACAGATTTGCAAGTCGGTCGGTGCCCAGGTTCAACGTCACCTAGTCCACAAATGTTTCTTAAAAGCACCAACTAGCAGGCACTTAGTCGCGGTAGCTTAAATATCACCACAACAACACTAGTGCTTGATGTTATGAGCAATTTCCATGTTCCCCAACCCTTAAACCTTCATCCTAAATTAGGGATTCACACCACTCACTGTCAACAGACCTCTGGTTTTGAACTTTAGGTCTCCCTCCCCCTTCTTGTGCTGAATGAAGTGTTGAACTAAATAACATTCACTTGAGCTTTTGAGCTTCCTCTTTCCCTTTCTCTCTTCTTTTGTTTTGGACTTGAAAAAGTACTTCGATTTAGTATGTATGTATTGAATGTTCACCCGTACAGAGATTTTATTATCCCTTTGTTTTATTTTTGCTTCGGAGTTACATTGATCGAATCAAACCACAAAATGCCAACGCACTAAAACTTTCTTGAAATGATTACTCGTTGGAGATAATGGAAGCGGTTTTCGTATTAAGTTACACACTATAGAATATATGTGCTATAATAATTACTGCCTTACACTTTACTTCCTCGTGCCTCTCTACGACGGCTGTAGCACTTCTCTCTTGACCCATCAAATTTTAGACCAATATTTCGCTTATATTAATGCTTATTTTGAATTTATTGAGCCCGTCATTGCAGTAATCTTGCTTAAAAAAAACAAAAGTCCCAGAAACTCGCTAGAACCAAGTCCACAAGACGGAGGTGGGTGCGGTGGATACTCCTCTCAGTATTGATTCCTTGCCTGCAGGAGCATTTTAATAACAGGTATTAGTTGGACTAGTTGCTATAAAGCTGCAAGCAACGGACGCTTGATGATACAACTCACTGCCAGCTTTGAACCGGAAAGTGGTGGAGAATAAGCGATTGCACGTAGAGCCCGTTTTAACAAAAATGGTTACTTATCCTAGTCTGAAATAATAAAAGATTTTCTTCATTGATAACATCTCTGCGGAGGACGGCAAATGGAGAGGTGGCGTAAAATGCCAAATAGCATGAGTTCCGTGGTAGTTGGCAAGTAACAACCACACAAACTTCACGTCGTCCACTCTAGAATTATGTTAAACAACAACAGCTTGACCGCATTTCAAACTATCTTACCACAACAAATCTTTCCAATCACTTACTCTGTAATCGAATCCCACCTGGAATCCGGCACTCTCGCGCTCGATATTGATAGCTGAACAGGCAATCCAGGGTTCGTACACAACACCAAATGACGGTTACAGCGAACGGACTACCTCGCCGAGACACAGATATTGCGTTGTGTGCTAGGATCCAAGCACGGCTGAGTTTGCAAGAAGCACAGCTTGAGGTACGCTACGAACGAGGCTCGTCAGATTGGAACCAAGCCATGATGGAGATTAGGGAACGGTCACTTGAGATAAATGGATTCGAATGGCTCCAGATGTCTACCATTCCTCGATACCGGTTGCCCGCTCGAATTCAAAGAACCATTGTTGTATACATGCGCTGGCATAACGTTATCGAGAAGGGTCGAAGAAATAAGTTGCAGAAAATAGAGAATCTACATGACAAGCTTCATGTTGGGCAGTCTCTCCCGCCTCAACTTCAACGAGACTTTGTACGGTTGTGCCAAAGCAAAATCGACAACTTGATACAAGCGAGAGGCCGGTACTGGAAAACTTATGGTTATTTCCGTTTCGTTGGAGAAGAAACTGAGTGGGATGAATCGACAATCCAGTGGCTAGAACCCAAGTGGAACGGCAAAATACTCCCCCTGCGGAAGAAGAACATTCCTCGGGTCTTTCACCGCTTGCCGAAACAGCAGCAGAAAGATTTGGTTCTTCACTGCATCGGAAGTCTTCCAGGTGAAGATAGGGATGAATTGTTCTCTCGATGTGTATCGGAAATATTTCAGTTCAAGGGAGGCAACAGCTATTGGCTCAACTCAACAACCCTTCAACTTGCAAGACAAACGCCCACCTCTCCACGCCCCCTGCGGATCCCGCCGACCCCACGGTAAACTCTCTTCTCCCTGATAGTACATTTTCGGACATCGGAAGCGCCTCGACGGTAAATGACCCCCAACAGGCCGGAAAACAGGGACGATGTGATGTTTCTGCTTTACACTCAACAGATTTAGGTGGTTTCGATCCCAAAACATACTCTGGAGCATCTGGGGAGAAAGAAACAATCGAGGCAGTCTAGTTTGAAGAGTCTGTGATGGAATGGAACGCATAGAGGTAGGAAACCCAATAGAACGCTGAAAACGACTAAAACGAAAACGCAATAACATAGAGAAAGTACAGTATTGCACAGGTCAGCTTCGATCACTTGACACAGTGCAGTCAGGAAAGGAGGAGTTTTGGATGGGCGAGCATGCAGCGGAGAAGATGGAGTAGAGTGTTGTGTGGCCACCCCCCGCCGGAATGGGGGTTAAGCGAGCAGCCAAGCCAGCTGCGAAGAAAGGTAATAAGTCAGCTCGCGACGCCTCGTCCGAGAGCGAAGCTTTCGCAGACGATGATTATGAGGTAGAGAATGACGATGAAGAGAATGAGGATGAGGATGAGGATGAGGATGAGGATATGGGGTCGGATGGGCCGCGGGTAAAGAGACCGCGTCAAAAGAACTGCTCTCAAGCCAAAATCTCAAAAGGACTTGGTGCATCGCGTGTCACTAGACCACCTGTGAAGAAGTAAAAGAGCGCAGGTGCTAAAGCCACCAGCTCTGTAGCCTCTGGCACAGGGGATGGGGGTAAGGCTTGCGGAGGGTGAGGATGAGGATGAGGACGTGGAGAATGGAGTGAGAGTTGACTGGTTCTGGACTAGAGAAGACGAAGAGGCCCTTCAAGATGGAATCGACGACGACGACAAGACGATATTCGCCAAGTCACACACTTCAGCGAAATCTCTATACTCATACCGGAGAGAAATCGTCTTCATAGTCCCAAGGAGGGTTCCGATATCATGGAATTTGGATCTGGCCTTGCTGGCGCGTTCACAACCTTCCTTCGTTGCCAGGCTTTTCAAGAAACAAAACTAAAGGACTGACCTATTATTCGTTAAATATTGCATCCAAGTCGCTCTGTTCCATCGAAAGCAAATGACGGTTGACAAGAATAAGAAGCAATGGGGTGATGGAGTTGGACACAAGCCAGACAAGTCTCTTTTGCCATCCGACAAGTACGAAGCCTTACTAGAGCTCTGCGCAAAGAAATTGGCAGACTTAGGAGAGGAGGCGACACGGGCGATGAAGGACGCACTCAAGAGTTCACTGCCTGCCATTTATGGTCCCGATTTACCACAACATTTCGAGTTTGTGAAATTCATCAAAGACGCCATTGAGGAACACGACAAGTCTCAAGCTTCACACAATGACTCGAACGACGACGCGATTACCAAGGCTGATTTCGACGCTCTATGCGATGCCTGGAACTCTTACTCTGACCGTCTCGACGGAACAACGCTTCTCAAGTCCTCGCAGTTCAGACCCCCACCTCGAGGTTCACGGGTAGGAGATCCCAAAAAAGAATGGGTTCTCAAACTTCGAAGAGAGAAGTTGCGCGAGACGAATGAGACGAGATGTGCTGAGGTTGGTGATGACGACTCACTGGACTGGGATAATGATAATGAAGCAAATCACCAAGTTTCTCCACGTGAAATACTAGAGTCGCCTCAACAGCCATTGAATGAGACACCTGTTCAACCATCGCAAGCATCACCAGTACAGCCGTCAAGGAGGGAACCACCACGTTGAGAGAAGCGATTATCATAGAAAGAGACACAATTTGAAAGATACACGTTCGAAGTATCATCACGTGCGGGCGATTTTTAAGTCGGAGGAGTTTTCTGCAAATAAAAGGACGTACGTATTTATAACGAAGAGGAGCATTTGTAATGGTCTTTTAATAAAAGTCGGTCGTTTCTAATTGGGATAAAATTATCCAAAGTGACTTACTTGAATCGAGTCAGATGGACAGATACCAACGCTCATTGAAACCTCACAACAAACAGCTCATATACATATACTCAAAAACAATCGAGAAAATTCAAACTCAAACTCAACTCTCAACTCTCAACTCGAAATTTCGTTTTTAGTATACCTACCTCAGCTACGACGCATTCCAGATTGTCCAAAAAGAGAGAGCCACAATTATCTCCACCTAGATGGAGAAGAGAAAGCGTACACCCGGCCAGCGAAAACAGAGAGCACGTCGAAGAATTGGAAAATGGAATTCCGAGTTCTTCTACTTGTCGCACAATCAAGAGTAACGTATGTAAATCCACGCAGAGCGATAACCGAAGCTCTTACGGGAGATCCTCAGACGCTCAATGACTCGAAGGTCCTCGGTTTCTATACTACTTGGTACTGACTAGTCAACTTGCTAATATTTGATGAAGTCGTCTATTTATGTAATGAATAGCATTACATGAATAGACGAATACATATTCAATGTTCTGTCTCCCACCTAGACCTGGAGTGCACATATTTCAATGAACCCACGCGACTTTGGGCATCGGTACAATAAGATCGATGTCCTTCTATACAACAACTCTCCGGACAGTTAGCATTTAGAACTACCTACCACTCTCGGAGAACACGTTGAAATGAGTACACGCCATAGAGATAGGTCGGAGAAGGAAGGCGCCTTATTTGACCGTTTTAGGAAAACTGAAATGGCAATTTGAAGAAAAACCAAGAGAATCAAAAGTTGCTGGTCCCCCGAGATTCACGCACATAGCTGTGTGCAGCATATGAGAACCTTTGACAATGAAAACGCCACCAAGTCTCGAAAAAATGAACAACAAAGATGACATGCAAAGAAATTGTAGGCACTACCTACCCAATCCAGCCATTCACGGAACCCACCAAGCTTCAAAAAAACCCGCAGCAAAGACCTGGGAGAATCTATGACTTATAATATAAGTAGTAAAAGTAGCACACGTCTTTCAACCCTCTTTAAAACAGCATCTCTCGGGAGAAGGCGAAATGCAAAAAATAAAACCATGCAACCATGCATACCTGTCAAAAAAAGAACTCCAAATGCAACATGCGCACCACAAATGGTTCTCTATCCTATCCCCCATGTATCCCATCCCATCCCTCCCCCAAAATCCCAAATATCAAAATAGCAAGACAACCTGCAACAAAGACACCCCTATCCCCTCAGATCATAAATCCTCTGCCGAGGGGAATAAAACACCCAAACACCATAGCCCTCCCGTAAAATTGCCCCTCTTCCCCTTGTCTTGTCCCCATTTGTATGCTCGGGAAATCGATTACGTGACAGTACAAAGCAACTCCGCCTCCAGAATAAACTTTCCCTCCTTATACTTCTCACTCGCCTCAAAGGCTTTATCGTACTTCCAGCCCACAGTCTCGTTGCATTGTCTGCATGCGATGTCGCGCACGATGTGTCGACCCGTTGTCATGTTTCGCTCGCTGGCATCGCCTGAGGTGACGTTTACGACGTTGTTGAAGAGGTAGGCTTTTCCGTGTTGGCCGCGGAAGTTCTGGAGGTTGGGTTAGTATATGCTAGAACATTCGAGGGGAAAGGAGGGGTAGGAAAAGTGAAGAGGGGGACGAACTCGGGAGATGATATCCTCATGGTTTGCGAGGTGGGCTTTGCAGTTTTTGCAGCCGTAGATCTTGTGGCTGTTTAGGTAGACGTTGTAGGAGAGACCCATTGTTACTGATTCGTGGCGCGTTTTGCGCTTTGTAGGTGATTCTTGTAGGTTCTGTGGAGTGTTCTTCGGGGATTTGAATGGGATCTGAAGGGCGGTTCGACGTCGTTATTAAGTAGTAGCTTGGACTTGGGGGTTACTTAGTGTCGTCGCGTTTGGTTGAGGCAGCAGTATTGTGACGTTCAAATTGTAGTGGTGGTTACTGGCGCTGATGTGGTTTGGAGGTAGGTTCGTTGGTGCCTTCCGGGTTCTTGAGAGCGTCGGGGAATTACCTAAGGACTTGTGACACCTCCTCTCGCTGGCTTAGTCAAGGTGATTGGTTTCTATTATCACTCGGGTTTCTTGAATGGTCTCGGGTGAAAGTAGGTGAGTTCTTGGAGTGTGAATCCCATGAGGCTGTATTGTGTTGCAGTGCTTCTTTGCTTGAAGAGGTCACAAGCCGAATGTGGGGAAGTTGCGATAAGACGTGACGTCGGAATGTGAATCGGAACCAATCTCGCCTCGGTACAGTGCGAAAGCGTATTACTTCATTCTTGAGTCTAATTATAGCATCGTAAATTTATGACGGAGAATCTTTCCACGAGGGCTGGCAGGAGTTTGTAACTTTTTTCTTGATGGCTTTCATTTCTATATTGTCCTAAGTTTTCTACAGGGGAAGGGACTTGATTGTTCGAGCATTTTCCGACAATTGAGTTGAATTTCTGATTTTGGTTCAAACAAAACGACGCAAAGTACAGGTAGTCCACACGTATTCATATCAATTTCCAAAATTCATAGAAGAATGCTTAATTTTTGGTCAGACAGGAACAAAGTTTTTCTAATAGTGTCCTGCACGCTTTGTACATCCCTCCCATCCAGCCCTCCATCCCGAAAATGCCACCTCTCAATTATTGGTCCAAACAGCGGTAACCAACAACCCGGTGAACCCTACAATATACAAGAAAAAGTGTAGTACTCTCTAAAGCTTAAAAATATCCACAAAGAAGCCCTCTAAAAAATCATCCATTTCATACCCCAACCAAGTTTCTGGCTAGCTATCCAAGCCCTCAACCCAAAGAAAAAACTAAACACCCAAATGGGCAAGAAGGATATCATACGCTAAATTCTTCCACAACTTTTTGGATTTTCCGTCAAAATAATCGCGCGAAGAGATTACCAAGAGAATGCCTCCTCGATGAAGTCGAGGTTACCGGCGTGTTGTCTGGCTCGACATGCACTTCGTACATCATCACTGAGAGCACCACCACCACAGACTGTGACACCCATAGCGCCAACCTGGCTTTCCATCTCAATGTCGATGAGGGTCTCGATGTTTGGTCGACCGGGGAACATTTGGACGGTTGCCGAAGGGCTGTGAATCTCCTTCGTCGATCGGGGACGGCTGACGAAGAGCATGATACGGAGGACATCACGTCTCTTATCCATAGCGAGGATGGCAGTCATCCAAGGGCGGATCCACTCGAGATGCTCTGGGGATTGAATGATCCAAACGAGGACAATTTTGCGGGCCGCGACAGTTCCATTGGCATAGCCAGCGACAAGATCACGTACGTGAGGGACTTGATGAGTTATACCAATACCTCCGGCGAAAAGCATGACTGTTCCGTAGGAATGCATCATGTGCATACCTCCATATGGTCCCTCGGGGTAACACTTGGTGATTAATTTTCCATCTGGGGCTGCCTCGGCCTTCTTATATAACGTGTTGGTGAATCCAGTGCGTGCTCGAATAACGAATGAGATGGAGGTCTTTTGCATCTCGAGGATGTCTTGTCGATTCATAGCGAGCTTTTCCGGGTCCAGGCTCTCGGCTTCCTCAGACCAAGCGACGGAAAAAGGGTGAGATGTGAAGAGTCCAATGGATGGCATGTAGAGATAAGCATGTTGACCTGGCTTGAAGGTCCATGGACGGGCCATTTCGACGGTGACTCGGCAGGCGTTTCCTGGGAGAGCCTCAACCAGTGTCTTGCTTCCTCCATTGCCAAAGTTTCTGTAGAGAAGTTTTACAACGCGCGAGGTCCGCTCAAGCCCCCAGATAGCAACGACACCGTAAAGGAGTTGGAGTTGAGGAACACCTGCAATCTTAAGATGATACCAGACGGCAATGATGACAAGAATAACGGATGCGATGTGAATGTACTTGAAAGTCTCGTAAAAGGCGTGACGAAGAATCGAACTAGCTTGGATCGAGATGAAAACGAAGGCGACCACACCCTGCTGATGTTAGCATATTTTCAGAGATAGATATGGCTGGCAACGTACGATAAAACCCCACATGATCAATGGTGACCCAGTAATAGACGCCTGAACACCAGCCCATCCTTTAGTTGCAACAGTTGCCACTGTCCATGCTGCTGCGTGAGTAATAGCTTCGAGTACAACGATTCTTCCAAACCATCTGTGCAACAGGTTAAAGGTATCGAAAGAAAGATTGAGCCAGTTGATCAAAGGATTGTTGCGGGCTGCCATGATGAAAAGAGGGATCTGTAGGTAGAACATTAGTTACGGACAACCACGTGATATCAATTCCAAGAGTCCATCCATACCATGTTGACAACAGCGAGTATACCGGTTCTGTTTCTCAATTGCTGGGTGACGGTCGCGAGAGGAGCGCTCCACGAAATGCTGACGACACAGAAAGCGATGTTCGTACCGAAGATTCCTGCGAGGAAGGCCAATTGGAGACGGGTGGGCAAAGTTCCTACATTGACTGCTGAAGATAATTGAATTTCGCGATTGTGTCTCTTGGAGAAGACAGGGGCATAGAGGATGTGCTTCTTGATACTGGCGAATCGTTTCGATGGTCTGGTGAAATATCCTTGGGTCTCGTTGTTGAGGCAGGTCAATGTTCGTACGTATTTCGTTGCCTCGATGGTTACCCTCCATATCGTCATGGCCACTATCAACGCGGACAAGATGATGAAAATGTAGTTGTAAAAGTCCTGATTGAGAATCGCAGCCTTCTTCTTAAGAGCTGCTGCTGCTGCCGCCGCCGCTGCACTCGGTGATGATGCTGCTGAGGAGGTTTTGTTCTGGGCGGAGACTACGCTTGCCATGGCCAAAGCCAGTAATGTGAATTGGGAGGTCATGATGGAATCGTGTCAAATCGAATCGTTTTGGGTGAAAATAAGAGTCCAGTATGGAATGGTATGTCAAGGACGACTGGCGTCTTGATATGAAAAGAGAGTGAAAGCCTCTGTTTTTGTCCAGCAGTTTACAGAGAGACGCGTTTGAGTTTACGCTATGATAATGATCGTGGTGGCCTGCTAAGCAAAGTGTTTGGGTTGGGGATGTCGAAGAGAAGATATGCAATGCAATATTCCGAGGCTGCGTTTGCTATGTGTGTGAGACTGACAGCGGCTGGCGGTGAATGCAAAGGCAAATTGCTTCGGCGAATGTCCCTCCGGTGGAAAAAGCTACCAGTGAAGGAGCGAAAATAGAAATAGAAAGGAAACAGAGAAAGTCCAAGGCTCTTCGGTGGTGTTGAAGAAGCGACGATCTCTGGAATTCAGGAAAATGGTGATTGCAATTCCTCGACGGGTGTGGGTGTGGCTCGCCTGTTGATATTAACAAGGAGGACAGCCCCACAATTCTTCTCATTCCCCCCTGGTGTTCCCTTGGGTTCGGGAGGGCCAAGTGTCCCTGGCCGTGGGCGGGGGGAAAGGGGGCATTCACTTCCATGCATGTTGCAGCTTGTCCATTTTCCGCGCGGCACCTGCTCTGTCAGTGAAGGACAAGGGAGGAGGGAGTGGCTGCTGTGCAAGCAGATTGGCACGATTGGTGGTCACTAGAAATGTTTTGGTAGGCTTTGCTTCTCCACTGAGGTACCCCCAAGTGGGCTCTTCACTAGCCTGCCACATAGGCCTGCTTGGTCCCTTGCAGATGAAGAAATCCACTGAATTTCCATAGGGCCCTTGACTCTCGAGGCTTTGGCAGCGGGGTGTACAGTACTAGCAGTGGTGTATCGGCTTGTTGTGGGAGGAGGTGGGAGGAGGTGTGGAGGACTCAGGAGTGCTGCTGGCTGCACTGATGAAATTTCCGGAGGCTGCCAATTGCTCGGTGACGGAGGCCATGGCATGGGATGCTGGACTTCAGCCTGTCATGTCAAATGGAACTCAAACCTGTGACAATTAAAAGGACGTGAGATGAGCCTGGCATTAATTGTCCATCCTTCTTCGCTGTACCATGTATTATAAACCCAGACTTACTTTGAATAGTAAGTCTGGTACATTCGGTATTCCTACGCAGTAAACAAACATACTGTACCATCTTCTATCGTCAGCAGTACGACCTCACCGACGACGGCCGACCCGAAAGGCATTGTGGCGGAAAACGGGGGTGTTGTCATTTCGTGGCTCAGTCAGTTCAACGGTCTGTCGGGTGTCCTTTGAAACGATGATGGCTTGTCAGTTTTCTTATTCATCATCCTTCTCGCATGAAATGGACTGTTGAAGAACATTCCTTCTGGCAGAGTCGCACGGCAGTTCGCTTGCGCTGTTGGGAAGAAGTCTAAAATCAAATTTGCGCATGGAAAGCAAGGGATGCAAAGGCGTTGGCTTAACCTCGCTCGTCTGATAACTCAAACCAGCACCAGCTTACGAGTCTACGAGCTGCGTATTCCAGACGTCGTCGTCGGTCACACTTCAACGCACTCCGGCAGTTATTTGGTTGATTCGTTCATTCATTCGTCCTTGATATCAGCCAAATTCAGCGCTTCTGGGAGTCCTCGTACAGCTCCATACCAAAAGTACGCCAAACATTTGTACCCAGGTTTCTCTACCAATGATCTGCCTGTCGATGGTCACTTGTCAGGATGGGATGGACTATCACAGATCATCTGTTCCCCCCCTGAATCTTCCAATCGGCAAATCTTGCCTCTATCTGCAGGAACAAGGTTGCAGGAAGCACTCAAGCCATCCTTGGGAAAGTTGAAACACCATATTTCTTGCGCCATCAAAAACAGACCTGCGACGCCACCAGCTTCAACTTCTTATCTGGGTCCTGTTCCTTATCTTGATCATCATCGCAGCACACGCGACATTCTTTGCACTTCATCTGTTGTTCGGTGGGAGTGATGACATATCCTCAAACGCACCGACTCAGAGGTGACTCTGCCAACACATTTTAATGAGATGAGCACCTCAATGTCCACCCGAAACCCAACGGCACGAAACATGCCCAGTTCGGGGGACCGGTAGTCTCCAGGCGCGCACCTCACGGCGACGACCATTATTTGAAGATAACTTTTGAGTTCGTTTCTTCGTCCATCACACGGTTCACCAACTTCTTGAATCAAAGCCGAGCCACCAAGAAACTAGTTTCTCCTTCTCTCAGACCATCTGACATCTTGGGCCCAAGATCACCTCATCTCGGAGTCATTTCTATCAACCTGGCATCATCTTCAATAGTTATCGTGAAGCATATCGGTGGATCCCATCTCACATCTACGGGGTAAACACCACCTCTTACCTACCAATGAAACCGCCTCCATTCAAAAACACCTCCACGGCCTAAAACATTTTCTTTTTCCTCCTTCCCAAAGCTCGAAAGTCTGCAAGATGGATCACCATTTTGTGTAAACTAGGTTCGTATCCCGAGTGATGATAAAAGTTAATCAGTTAAGCCTCCCTCCTCCACATCTCATAAATTAAACATGGGGAAAAGTAAAGTGCCTGCCCGTGCCGTGCCGTGTCACGAAGCAGTTAAATTTTTAATCTGTTTCCCCAGTTGTGGGGTACAAGCACTCTATTTGAATCGCTTGCCAATTCCGATCCATTTCCCTCGTGCACCGGAAATAATATGAACATTGAACATAACACCCTCTTTCGCAAACTTCAATACGGCATGGAGTAGTTTGAGTTAGATTCCGGATTTTCACTTCAAAGTCTCAAAACAGATTTCTTTTTTCTAGTCATGAATTTGGATTTCCAACGAATTTCCTAAAAAACTTGGTATCGAAACAAAAACTCCCGGCCGTTTCCCCCAATGTCATGCAAAAAAACCACAATTCCTACCCCAAGCAACACTTCATAAAAACTCCAAAACAAGCCCTTCTTCCTCTTGATCCGATTTTCCATATCTAATCGGTACATTCTAGTCCATCTACCGCTCGTTCCGTTTAATGCATCGCGCCGATATGTTTCTCACACGCTAAGCACAAGATTGCACATCATACACAAAAGCCACGTAAGGAAACTGGACTGGCTTATGCATAACCACAGAAGCCCTCCTCCCTATCGCCGAACTGCGTCGAAAGAGGAGGCTCAAAATATAGCTTGCGACAATGGTTGTCTCAACGCCCCAAATGGCATAGCCGCCCTGCTGGCGATCAAACACACACACGCCGAATAACCGAATTTTTATAGACGGCATATCACGTTGATTTGCAATGGCGATAAAAGTCTGCCATGCCCACAGTTGTTGCTACAGTGGACTCGTATGAGATCTCCCTCGAATACGCAAGGAGACATCTTAGACGACAAGGCTCATGTACGACGGTTATTGTTGCCCAATTCCTTGGGGTCAAGGTGGATCAAAGACACAATTCATCCTCGCTCTCAGCCTCTAATGATGCTCTCCTGCCTATAACCGACTTCCTTCGTTTCGATATTCGAACTCGTTTGGAACCACGATCGCTGTTGCTCCGACTGCCTGTGACATCGTGGCCCATGGACACTGGTTGCGACGATGATGCAGAAAGAATGCTTAACTCATCATCGCTGTCATCTAAAGTCTGCCATGTTTGACTAGATCGAAGCGCCCGGCCTTCAAGTTTCGACGCCCTGTCGGAATATTGGCGTCCACTTTGGGATTTTGTTCTATGTCGCGATGATGAGGCTGAAAAGGAAGTGCTAGGGGCGCAGAATTCATCCAGTTGTTGCCCATTTTGGCTACTTCTCAACTTTCTCCTCTTGAAAGGCGCTTGATCAGGCAGATCATTGGATTCGGGGCTGTCAGAAGTCGACGAGCTGCTGGAGCATATCGAAACCCCCGAGAATGTTTCCTCGTCCTCGGGAGTAGAAGTTGAGTTGGAGTCCGCAGTATCGCTCATTTCCTCGTCAACAGAATCTGCAACTTCCGTGATTGACCGACTTGAGGTAGACGGAGAGGCTTCAACAGATGTGTTGAAAGAGCAAACTGGCCTCCATTCCCTCTTCTTTCGACCTAGGTGAGTTGTGTATTGGGATACGGTTTTCACCATTGAACATTTGCTAAATATCTTGGGCTTTTTGAAGTTGTTGATAGGAGTCGCGGTGATCCATTCGCCAATGCCTTCTTCCCAACGAAACCCCCGTCTTGTATTTCCGGCTTCACAAATCGTAGGCTGATGTTGTGGTTGAATGTTCCTTCGGCTGAACTTCTTCTCTAGACTTGACGCATAATTGATGTGATCTGGTTCAGGGGTTTGATTTGCAAAGGCCATGGCACTATCAACAATAAGCCCTTGGAAAGCAGCACTATCTTCCAAATTCTCAATGCTCTTCTCCAGCGTCTTGTGTAGAATTTCTAGGTGTTCAAACCCCGAACTTGCAGATCCGCGGCCACAGCAACGTGCCACGGAGCATATGAATGTAACAACGTTATCATATTCCTTGGAACTATCCTCAGAGCCATTGAGACGTTCGCGTAGTTGGCCAAGTATAGTCCAAACGAGAGATAAGTCTTGTTCAAGGTTTCCAAAGCCTTCAGCAAACAGGTTTGCGACGAGCAATAGAGCGGATTGACCTTCTGAAGGATATGAAGCTTCAAACTGCACCAGAGACCCCCGAAAGAGGATCACAAGAGTTCCGCACGTATTGGCTGATGCCAAATCCTTGGTTTCCATACTAAGAATCAAAATGGAAAGAATTGTTGTGAGCAGGCTTGAAAATGTCGATTCGATGGCCTCGAGAATTGGTTCCGTAAAGCCTTTTCCCAAGTAATCTGAGCCCGCTATCAAGGGCAAAGAAATATCAAGGAAGGCCAAGACACCAGAGTCCATTGGTCCTGGTGAAATCCTTTGAACCACTCCAGTCCAGAAAGACCGGAAATCTCTTGTAGCTAGCCAGCCGAGTGGCAATAGACCGCTTGAAAGCAAATTTGCCAGCTGTTGGTACTCGAAGGTATGACGACCAGTCTCTTCAGCGAATTTTCTCAGTAACAAAATCGACCGCGGTACTTGATCGTAAAGTGTTTTGGGCGCTGGAAAGGGACCAGATCCTAGAAGGGAGGATAACAAACGCTCCGCTTCTTCGGTACCGGAGTTTTGAAGGCAGAGCGTTATTAGAATGCTGCAAAATTGAACTTCGAGAAGTCCAGCCCGAATTGCGTCCGTGAGAACTTTGATGCCATGCGATCGAACAACAACTCTCAAATGCTTCCACCCATGACCCGATGTTCCGAAATATTCCAAATCGTTGTATATCTCTGCTGTTATATCTCGGGTATCGATTGCAGATTTTGTGCCAGTCTCCTCCAAATAGGCGATTGATGAAGCCTCCTCTTGCTCAATGTATTCCGGAACAGCTCGAAGGCACATTGAGAACATGGATCTCGCGCCCTTTCTGATTTCCTTCGGTTGGTCATTTGTAGATCTTAGAAGAGTCTCAAGTCCATTGTGCAGGCCCTCATAAATCGCATAACGGGACGCAGTGGTCGATTGTCGCAAGCCTCGCATTGATCCAGATAGTCGAAGACCCGATTCTCCTTGACTCGCAAGTCGATTGTTCCTTCCTGTTTGCTGCCCTTCCGCCTCATAGTTGGTGATCAAAGAATCCTCCTCGATTGGCAGTTCCCCCCTTGCTCGAGCCAAAATAGGTGTTGGGACCAGTATTTCCCCAGGTATAAGTGCCTTCCTCCCACCTGCAACTGATCCTGTTCGTGGCGTATTTGGAATAACTCGACTACCTCTATTTCTCCCTCCTCTATTCGAATATGTTCGCTTGAGTTTATTCTTTTTCGGTCCTGTCTTTGTCCAATCCGCATCGTCGTTTGGGTAGCTTGAGCGCTGTCGGTTTGCTTTTGTAACCTTTACCCCGTTTTGGTTTGCTCCTTGATTAGCTCCTGAACTAGAGGAAATCAAGGAGAGTTCCTTTTTGAGAATTGCGACTCGTGAAGTCAAAGCCCGTAGTAAACGATGGCATCTTGCTGTTGTCCATTCCTGCTCCTGCTCGCCCCCATTATGTTGTTTTGTAGTTATATCACACTCTCTCCGTCGAACTGGTGTAAAGCCATGCAATTGAATGCCAGTATTGTAATTTTTGGATTCCATGTTGGATAACCTATCACTATTTAGCAGTTGTTATGGGGAAATTGGACTAAAACATACCTCTTCATTGACAATTATTTCTAAGGCTCATAAGCAAAGTAATGAAGCAAAAAGCAAGGTGAAATGCTCGGTCTTGCGACCCAAGAAATGCAATAGCGCAATTGAAGATGCAAACGCCCAAAAGTTCTAGCAAAAACTTTATATTGTATTTGTTGATGTCAATGTTGTTGTTTGGTTTTCGTTGCCCAGGCCTGGGGAAACCAAGCGCAAAGCGGAGCGGAAAAGCGGCAGTAAATAAATGCCTCGGGTATACTTCAGGACCTACAATTGCTCTCACTTTGAAGGATATTTCGAGTAGGTATCCCCTCAGCAGGGTGACTTTTAGATTTATAATTCAGATCATTTAATGCGAGAACATCTAGAGATACTAAATTATCTTTAAAAGCGAGAGCAAAGAGCTATTCACTGCCGCTTTTATTGCGCATCACGAGGCTGCCGATGCCAAGCCTCTCCCCTGCTCCGGGATTCTTCGGGAAGCCGAACTTTCTTCTGGATTTTTTCTGGAGCTCCTCCGCCATGATCCCTACAAGAGGCCATCTTTGCGCGCTCTCTCCAAAAAACAACTTCGAACCCCTTTCTTTCATTGTAATTCTACGACACTCCTCTTGCCTGAAAATACTCGTTCCTATTTCATTTGATAATTTGTGCCTACTGCCCATCCTCTCAGTTGACTGTGGTTTGGATCTTCTCTGTATTATCTACACTTTTCCACTGTCAACATGGCCGACACAACCGAATCCTCCCCTGGTACGTCCACCACTGCTACCAGTCTAATCATGTTGTGTAATACTACAGGGAAACACCTGCTAATGCTATTTCTGCCATAGATACCATGACCAATGGGTCAGAAATCGTGCAGAAGGTAGTTGAGGGCGATGCCTCTACCAATGGCGAAGAAACAGAAGTGGCAGATGGGGGGGATCAGAATAGTGAAAGTAGGTGGACTTCTGGAAATCTATGCCATCAAATGTGTGTGGTTGGGGAGTTTTATGCTAACTTGTTTCTCAAGCCATCTTTCAATTGACGGTCAACCTTCCATATGACCCGAAAGAAATTCAGATCATGGTATTGCAGCACCAGAATCTGAGCAAGAACATCTCTAACTCGCATAGGTATCGAACCAAGAATCCATCCATGACGTACGCCAATCGGTCATCGAACTCCCCGGTACCTTTCAATACTCCTGCTTCCATCTCGAACACGAAGGAAAAAGAGTCAACGACTTTTTACAGATATCCGAAGTCAGCGGCCTGACGGAGATGCCTCAACTCACCTTGGTCCAAGACCCATATACCGAGAAGGAAGCTAGACTACACGTTGTCAGGATTAGGGAGATCATTGGAGCTGCAGGAGACCGTACTGATACTCTTACTGGCATCACATCGGGTTCCTCGCTTTTTGACTCTGTCAACACAGGGGCTCAAGCAGCCAGCGCAGCAGCTGCACCAGAGGACTCTGGAGTTGTGGGATACGATTTCTCAGCACTGGGATCGATAAACACCCTCGTTCCTCGAGATCAGGAGGCACCTCCGAGAACTGTGAAATCAATCTCAGTATCACCTTGGAACCCTCCCCCATATCATCTCCGACAAAAGGGCCACCTCATTTACCTTTTGCTTACAACCAACGAGGGCGAGCAAATCTCTATTACTTCTCACGTCTCTGGATTTTATGTGAATAAGTCTTCAAACGGCAAATTTGATCCATTTCCACGGCCCGCCCCAAAAGCAGCGTCTGCGCATTCGCTTTTAACATTAATTAGCGAGCTATCTCCGTCATTTGAGGCATCTTTCAAATCTCTCCTCGAAGTTTCCAACATCAGAGAGCCTCTAGCTACCTTTCAAATCACAAATGCCACACCTTCGAGTCCATGGATTGTACCCAGCACAACCTCACCACTTGTGACTCACCAAGCCGATATTACACGTACCCAAGAGAGCTTTCTCATTTCTGGAATCGAAAACACCGATACATTGCGTGATTGGAACGAAGAGTTTCAGTCAACAAGAGAATTGCCAAAGGAGAATGTGCACGATCGTGTTTTCCGCGAACGTTTGACCTCCAAGCTTTTCGCTGATTATAATGATACTGCTGCAAGAGGTGCTATGCTAGTTGCGCGAGGTGAGGTTGCACCACTAAACCCCACGGAAGATAGAGACGCTCAAATCTTCGTGTACAACAATGTGTTCTTTTCCTTTGGCGCCGATGGTGTTGGAACATTTGCATCTGAAGGTGGGGATGAGGCTGCACGAGTTGCCACTGGCAAGGATGTTATGGGTGTTCGCATGGTCAATCAATTGGATATTGATGGTTTATTTACCCCTGGTACTGTCGTGGTTGACTACCTAGGAAAGCGTCTTGTTGGTCAAAGCATTGTTCCAGGGATTTTCAAGCAACGAGACCCAGGAGAGAACCAAATCGACTATGGTGCAGTTGATGGAAAAGATGTTGTTGCAGACAACGAGCAATTCGCTGCTCCATTCGAGAAGTTATCTCAGGCTTTGAAGGTCAAGAAACATGCTGTTTGGGACAAGGATGGAAAGCGCCACGAACTGGAAGGTAGCGTTGAAACCAAAGGACTTCTCGGAACTGACGGCAGAAAATATGTACTGGACTTGTACAGAATCACCCCCCTCGATATATCGTGGATGGAGGAATTTGGAACTGCAATCGCCAGCTCGGAATCAACTGAGGCTGCAAGCGAAAGCGCATATCCTCACAGAATGACTGTATTGAGACCCGAGCTCATCGAAAACTACTGGAAGATCAAGATGCGCGAGTGGGTCAACGCCGAGTTGGCTTCAAGAAGACAAAAAGATGGCTCAGATGAAGTCAAGAAAGTGGAGGACAAACCAGCTGAGGAGTCCACAACCGAATCGAAGGACCTTACCGCTGAGACCAAGGAAGGAGAGGAGACAGCCGTCGATGTTAAAGCAGCCGACGACAAGGAAAGAATCGATGTTGGCGATTTCAAATTCTCCCTGAACCCTGATGCTTTCAGTGGCCAGGTTCCTCAAACTGACGCCGAAAAGGAAGAGATGGAACAGGATGAGCAAGATGTCAGACTGGCATGCAAGTTCCTTCGTGACACTGTCCTTCCCGAACTTATCAACGATCTTAGAGAAGGTGACGTTGGATATCCTATGGACGGTCAATCTTTCACTCGCTTATTACACAAGCGAGGTATCAACGTTAGATATCTTGGCAAGATCGCCCAGCTCGCAGAAGGGAAGAAACTTGAGTCTGTCCGCAATCTTGCGGTTCAAGAAATGGTATCCCGAGCATTCAAGCACGTTGCTGGCAAATACCTTAGATACTTGCCAATCCCATTGACTGGTTCATGCATCGCCCATCTGCTCAACTGCCTGCTCGGAACAAGCCTCAATGATAAGCCAAAGGCCGACCTTGACGCAAGCCTCGTTTCATTGTACAAAGAAGCGGACTTGTCATTTGAGAAGGTCACCCCAGAGAGTTTGAAGCAAGAGATTGAGAGCCAAATTCTGCGCCGCTACCAATATACTGTTGAGGCCACATGGTCTTCCAGCATCAAGCACCTCCAACTTCTCCGAGAAGTTTCCTTGAAACTTGGCTTACAACTTGAGGTGAAGGATTATCGTTTCTCCAGCGAGCAGAAAGTCGTTGAACAGCCAGCGCCTCTAGCTACCAATGGTTCCTTAGTGCCAAAAGAAAATGGCGTCAATGGTCACAACACTAGCAGCAAGAAGAAGAAGAAGCGTGATGCATCTCCAGCAGCCCCTCCAGCTGTGGTTGTTCCACATACATTTGTCCCAGATGACATTCTCAATGTGGTGCCGATCATTAAAGAGGCGTCGCCAAGAAGCTCTTTAGCGGAAGAGGCGCTTGAAGCTGGTCGGATCTCAATTCTTCAAGGTCAAAAGAAGCTTGGTCAAGAGCTGTTACTAGAGTCATTGTCTCTACACGAACAGATCTACGGCATCATTCACCCCGAGGTTGCCCGGGTCTACAATACATTATCGATGTTGTACTATCAACTAGACGAGAAGGAGGCAGCCGTTGAGCTTGCTCGCAAGGCCGTAATTGTTTCCGAAAGAACTCTTGGTGTTGACAATGCCGAGACCCTTCTGAGTTATCTTAATCTTGGGTTGTTTTGCCACGGACTTGGAGACTCAAAGCTTGCCCTCAGCTACGTCAAGCACGCTTTGGAGCTTTGGAAAGTTATTTATGGTCCAAACCACCCAGATTCCATCACGACCCTTAACAACGCCGCCGTTATGCTCCAACACCTGAAGGATTACCACCAGTCACGTCTCTGGTTTGAAGCCTCGCTCAATGTCTGTGAGGAAATCTATGGCAAAAACTCCGTCAACGCAGCTACACTCCTATTCCAACTTGCTCAAGCTCTTGCACTTGACCAGGAACCAAAGGGGGCCGTTAACCGCATGCGCGAGTCCTATAACATCTTCAAGAGCGAACTTGGCGCCGATGACAAGAACACCAAAGAGGCCGAGAGCTGGCTCGAGCAATTGACCCAGAATGCTGTCTCCATCGCCAAGCATGCAAAGGACGTCCAATCCCGTCGCATCCGTGTTGGCATGAGACCAACTATTGGACAGACTCGTCCTCAACCTCAAGTTGGACAAACCCCCGCAGCAGCATCAGGCCGCGAGCCAACTAGGCGTCTTGATTCCCGAACCATCGATGAACTTGTCCGCTTCATCGAGGGTACCGACCAGCAAGCCAAAGCCAAAAAGCGACAGGGCAAAACCAACCCCAAGCGACGCGGTGGATCTACCGTCCCCGCTTAGACAACTCCCCTCCTCAACCTTGATCATTGTATAATATATTGGGCACATGCGGGTTAGGTTTGTGTCACGACGAATACACGAAGGCGGGGTAGCATTTCACGGCGTACAAAAAGCAACACACCCCTGGCTTAAACACTTGGGTAGAGTTCTGGTGCATATCTCTGCACTGGATATCTGTCTCGGTGTAGTTCTACATTTTGATTTTAGTCATGCATTTGCCGGTGTTTATAAGGTTCATTTTGTTGTACACTACAGATGTTTATCAAAAAACCCCTCTTTTCTCATTCTTGTTACTATTAAGGGTAGCGTGGTTGGTTTCTTTTGCAAGCTACAGTGGCTGTACATTTTGCATAAAATCAATCCTTTGTAACATAGAAAACGAATGGTGGCGAGATAGTCGCCGGGGCTTGTAACATAATGAAGACAATCTTCCCTCATACAAATTCAATTGATGTGATGTATTACCACTGTTTTTATTTTCTAATGTAACTTTATGAACTTTACCTACTTGGTATGCACTTCTGGGCAATTTGAATTTCTCGGGGAGGAATTTGGAATTGAATTGGAACGTAGAGGAAGGCAAGTTAGGGACAGTGAAATCTCGCTCGTTCTCCGGGCATTACGACATGGTGATGCTTGGGGAAGTCGTTTTGGGATTTGTGAAGTGTATTCTATTTTAATTACACGGCTATATAATGCAGATAATTCACGGAGTGCCACTCATTGTTCGTCGTATACGGAACTTGGTGAATTAATAATATCAGTCGTGAGGGTTTACGAGAAGTTAATTAATTTTAAATAGAGAAGATATTTTTGAGTTCTGAGTTTTTCTCATTGTCCCAAATATAGCAATGGAAATTTCAAGTGATTTAAGAGATTAGACGAAAGTAAAGACACATTGAATATCGTCTGAAGGTAGTTTTGTTGCACATCGTATTTTTGAAAATGTCTTAGATATTTTTAATTAATGAATGAAGATCAGATGAAAATTTTGGTTTTATATTTTTTAATGAATTATATGGAAAGTGGAAGGAGAAGCAACGACGAGTCTGTATCGAATTAAAACTGTCTTACCTGTGGCTTACTCGTGGATTACCCGTGGATTACTCTTTTTAGCCCCCAACGTGGGTTTTGGCCCATAACTTGATGGTTGGCTTACTCGATGTCTAATAGCTTACGCGGTAGGATATTTGGGGACCAAGCTTAACCCATGTTTGTTGAATATGGGGTCTCTTTACGGACAAGTCCCTCCTGTACTGTGTTGTGATAGAAAATCGCTTCCTGCTTGGAATTGTTTGCTTGGGACGAAATGATTCCATGTAACATTAAGCGAGAAGGTGCTCGATTTCTCTAGGAGTCTGGGGCGGGCTGACTCTTTCGAAAACGGTGAGGGCTTGAAAGCCTACTCTAAGAATAATTATACTCTATGAGTTGGAAATATCCTACGAAAAGAATGCTACTTCTATTAACTTTTGTAAGGTTCTCACGAGAAAAAGCCAAGACTGTTTCTCGACCTGGAAGTAATGCCCGGTCTCTCACGCCCATCAAAGCAAGATCATGCAATTCCAAGGGATATTCATCTTGATTTATACATATACTATCCTACCAGCAAAAAACGCCCTATCATATACTCCCCAGTATGCCTCAAGCAAAAAAATATCTCCAACGCCATTGAAATGCCCAAGGATGCGCGGCTCCCCTTTATCACGAGAAAGATCTTAGAAGTCTCTATCTTTCAAGCATGCTCTATAGGTTCCTCTGGAAGAAGTTCCTCCACATCCGCAACAAAACAACTCCTCAACGGAGGTCTCACCAAGCCATTGAAGAGGAAAGTTCCATACACCAAGAGGGCGAATCCAAGGACCTGAAGCCATTTAAAGGATTCCCATCCAAGGAATAGAGATGCGATCCAGATGAAAAGGGTACGGCAGGTATCGATTGTTGAGCGGGAGGTGGCGGAAACGGTTCGTGTGACTGAGAGACCGAAGAAGTTGAATCCTCTGAAATGTTTGTTAGTCATGGGGTAAGAAGATAGGGGCAAGGAACATACCCAATAGAGAGCATGATCAAAATACTGGAAATCCATATTCCGCGATAATGAGTGACCTCCCTCCAAGCCTCGACCAAATCAAAGTATCCATATTGTCCCTGCGCGGTTCTCCCGACCGCACCATAAAGAACCAACATCCCGATAACTGTACCCGAGAACCCGAAGATTCCTTCCCATCCAACGACCTTGAGTGGTTCCAGAGCATAGTTCTCCAAAATGTACTCCTCGAGTACAAATTGACTAGCTGTAAATATCTGGGCAAAGGCAATCAAAAGGATCCCAATAACCGCCAACCCAGCGCTAGGTTTCTTGACCTCTTCGGAAATATGAACGATAGATTCTCGAACAAGAAGGAGAGCAGCTTCCCCGACTGTCTCCGGCACATCCTTCTTGTGGTATAACCATCCCGCTAATCCAACGATTGCTACTCCTGTAACGACTGTGAATAACGCAAACCATTGGAAAAGATGCAATTTCCTTCTCAGGAAAATGACACTAAATAATCCAACGAAAAGCACTAATGCCCCCCTTGTCATCTGGTAAATACTAGGTTCCACAAACAGCAATCCAACATTCATAAGTGTCGTTCCGGTCAAATCGCAGATAGCCGGTAACGCCAACAACAGAACCCGGACTCCAACAAGGGGTAATCTATTCTCCTCATTCTTGACCATTATTTTCGCTGTTGGGTTTAGAGGGGCGTTGGAACGGATGGATGCATTATCGCTAACTTCGGGTTCGAAAATCCCATCTTCATTCGAGTTTACGGCTGTGTATCCCCCTTCTTCTGCGGACGATTTCGCGGAGTAGCGGGCGAAGAGTGAGAATGCTCCGACGAAGATCCAACATCCCATTTCCCCGATGAACATTTGCATTGTTTGGACGACGGGTTGTTCGAAGTGGTGGCGAGCTTTTGGGTTGGTGGCATCGCAGTTCCGGACGCAGATGTTGTCCTGCAGGGCGCGAATTAGCTGGTGAACTTTATCGTAGAATGATAAGTATACATACCTGATACTTGGTGAGCAAGGTGTTGCAAACACCTGTAACCAGCATCATGGCGACCAAAAACGGGATAATTGCCTTGAAAGCCATCGTATTGGCTTACTCGCCGCGGCGAGATGAGTGATAAGATCTTGGGTGGTTAGTTGTCGTATCGCATGGGCCGTTTCGAAGTTGGTGATACTATTGGAAGTAGTGCTGAAGAAAGGGGTTGAAAGTGATTGTGCCTACGTGAGGCAAAGTGATGCCTTTATCAAGACGTTGTTGCTCAAGTGGATGCCTTTGTTTGGGGATCCCGATAATGGGAGATCAGTCCCACTCCGACCGAGGCTGAATAGGCGCTGGCGAGTGAGCCTCGCTAGTGAATAAAAGTGGCAATGATTAGCTCTCGTCGTTCCAACGTGAATCCTGGCTCTTTGCAAAATAAATGCAAATTATCTTTGTAGAGTTACTTCTCGATTCAACTTGAGTGCTGCTTTTATTAACTGTCACGCGTTAGCCTGATTGCTTGAGTCAGAAGTATCACAAGACAAGTTACTCTACTAGGGCCGCCACAAGGCGGAGATAGTTGTTATTTAAAAGGATCTCGATGATAATAATGAACCACGGTATTTTGATTCGGCTCTATCTACTAAGAATACGCCTCCGATCCCAATTTTGCTAACGCCCGCTAACAAGAAAGCATTAAACTTCGTGTACCTTCAACCTATCATCCAACAAGAATATATATGTATGTATGTTCAATAAACAAGCTCGAGATTCAGTCATCTCGCCCTATTCAGGGGTTTCCAAATAAAAAAAAACAATAGCCTCCTCTATCCATGATTCCCATGGTTCCACCCTTACTTCACAATCTGAGCGGCACCTTCTCTGATAGCACTCTCCTCAACTTGTACGCTCTCGGCGTTCTTTGCCTTTCGCTTGAAGAGTCCCTTCTCTTCGTCTGCCTTCTTTTCCTTTGGCTTCTCGTCGTTGATGTTATTGTAGTGGGTAATTCCAGCCTCACGGTCTTTCATGAGTCTCTCCTTGTCTGCACCGGAGATAGGAACCCCTTCAATAGCATTGACGTGCTTGCCCTCAATGAAAGCCATGATACCTCCACAGGCTGCAACAATACAGGCCAATGCAACGAAAAGACCAGTACTCCAGGATGGTCTGTCATATCGGTTCAATCCCCACATGAAACCCGAGAGAACTGCTTGGAGGAATGTATTCCAAACCATGGTCCAGATAACAAAGTCGAGCTTCCACATCTTTGTTGGTGGTGCTCGAATTCCAGTCAAGGGAGCATTCGATTGTTTCTTCAATGGAAAAGCAAGTGTGCTCTCTGGAACATCAAGAGTTCCATTCTCAGCTTGCTCAGGTCCAAATTCCACAGGAAGTTCTTGGGATCCAGGAAGTCTGAACCAACCTCTGTTGATCCCAGCAAGTCTTCTAAGTCCTATTTCTTTCTTTTGAATGCGGTACTGCATAAGATAATAAAGATCACGGAATCTCCATGGGATAGTGCCGAAACCAGTAACACAGAAAAGGGAATTCAAGATTTGAGAATCGATTTCGATCCAGATTCGGCGAGGGGAGTTGATGTCGTTACATGTTGGTTTACACATTGCTGGAGATGCGTTGCATAGCAATAAGAACAGCATACCACCCCATGCGACAACATTGAGACCGTATACAACAACGAGGAATCCAACAGGTGTGATGGTAAATTTCCAGGCTGCTTTCAATCCTATAACTGATGCTTCTTTCCAATTGTGCTTTGGCGGGAATTGGTATCCATTGTCGAAGGGCTCAGTTCTATAAGCAGGATCCGTCTTGCTAACAGAGGTGGTGTTTGGTGTCAAATTCGTATCGCTACTGCTTCGTTGATCCATCACTTTTTTCTCCGCAGAAGACGTCATGGTGCTACCGACAGGTTCCGATCTCTTCTCTCCCGAGATCGAAGTATCAACTGGGACACCGGATGGAATAACACGAAGGTTATTTGGCTCCGACTCATTAACTTTAGGAAGACTTTCTTCGTGAATCAAGCCACCAGGGCTTCTTGCAGTGTTGGAAAGACCTGAATTTGTCCGTCGCTTTTGTTGTTGAAGATCCGATTGAGAACTTTCGCATCTAGATAGACTTGCTCTCCTTTCTTTCTCTCGAACTTGTCCTTCTCCCGACCAACCTTCACTGCCGTAACTGCCGCGTCGTATATCGCTGAGTGATGGTATCGATGATGCAATGTTACCGGTTGCCACCCACATTCCAGTCGGGGGGTTCGACTCCTGAAAACTCTTGGACACGCTGCGCAATCGTCCGGTTAGCGTCGAAGTCGTTGACTCCCTTCTGCTACGGTTTCCGACTGGATCTGTGTTTGTTCGAGGGCTTGTGGGGGACGGGGGGTCTTCGAGGGACGGGAATGGCTCTGGGGCTTCGTTATTCGGGGGTATCGCTGTTGTGTTCTTTCCCTCGTGTCCCTCGTGGGAAGGGGCTGGAACTGGAGTAGACATTATGCTGAAATTATGGTTGGGGATAGACCATGCGGTTTGCGCTAAAGGGGGCGAATTCTCCTTGAGATGAATGTTTGGGCTGCTGGGGTTGTGACTCGCCAAGAATAAATCAAGATGCCAAAATGACGACGTCACAGCTCATGCAAATTGTCAATTGGACGGAATGGAATGGAATGTCGGAGGGAGGAATATATAAGGATTTTCTTATCAAATTCTCCGCGACGAAAGGATCACGGAAAATTCAAAATACCTGCTTGCAAAAAAGGGCAAGCAATTTTGACCATGGGGATAGATAACAGCTCCACTGCTCCCTTTTCCCCCGGACAACCTGAACGCACAGCCCAACCAAGGCCTAGAAGAAAAGTCTAATTCTCTACGGAGAGTCGGAGACATACTGTAATGCAACGTTGATCGCGCCGAATCCGAGCTCCCTCTCGGATTCGCGAGAAACCCGATGTCGTAGGCAAGTACGACGATGAACGAGTCTAGGCTCAATAGAAACTTGTTTAGACTGCTAGCCCCAATATAAAATTGCCCTTATTGCAGATCCTGAAACTCGGCTAGGAGATATCCTAGGATGTCATCAAAAGGCTGGTCTAGATCACGTGACTGATTAAATGACTAAAAATGTAGCCTTACCGCTTCTCGACGAATTGCGGCAACTTCCCCAGCCTCGCGAAGAGCTCCAGAATATCAAGCTTAAAATATATTTGAACGACACCGAAAGGAGATACAGCCTTTACCAAACCACCACAATGACACCCTCGACGACGACTATCGAGTCTCCTCCCTCTTCGGCACTCCAAGAATCCATCGATGTCTCCAAAATACAAATTACTGACTCACCCCATCCCGCCTACCTTCACCACCTCGCAACCACCATCCTACACAACCTTCAATACCAACACTCCTGGTCCTCCCTCGAAATGCACACACACTCCCCAATTACCTCGCAGCCATTACTGCGCCCTATAATCTCCGGCCTACCACCCGCCAGAGTCTATATTCATCCAGACGAACAAGCAGCAATCATAAAGGCAGAACATGATACGGGCGAGAAAATTGAGCAGTTTCCGGAGAGAGAATGGGTATTGCCTACTCATATCAAAGAAAAATGGACATTAAAGAGATTCGCGGGTGTCTTTGATGGGCTGAGTGTTGTGCCTCCGGGGGACCAGGGCGATGTGGAGGATGAGGAGGAGGAAGCAGAAGGAGAGAAGTCGGTTGGGGATCCGTGGCAGGGGAATAATAGGTTGAAGAGGTTGTTGCTTTCTACTCTGGATGACGATTCGACTGTCACGTACTATGTTATGTTTGATGGTCTGGTGAAGCCAAGACAGAATTGAGCTTAAGGGGAAATAGCTCATAGGAAATTATCTGTCGAGAGAATACTAAGAGCAGGGACTATGCCATGTCGCACGGGTCAATCAATGGAGGGGATATTGTGATGAATTTTCTGCGTAGGTTGTGTCTGGGTGAGCTTGATCTCATGAGGTACCAAATTCCCGAAGAGAGTTCCTTGGAAATACCTCGATGGTATTGAGGACCTTGGGAATAGGTTGGCCCAGTTTCCTAGTACAATTCAGGATATTATTCCACATCCTTCGAAACAATAGCCAAATTGTTCTGGGTCCTGAAACATTCGATGAAATTGTTCCAGGAAGCCAGAAGCAATCAAGGCCATAGCTCATTAGTGGACAATGATTGGAATTAAAAATGTCACTTGAAAAAAACATTGGCTTCAATGATTTTGTTTTTCTCATTCCGGCCATTATTATCAACTATAGAAACAGCATTAGTCGGATCCAGCCGTCCTTAGCACACCCCTTTGATCATGGAATTTTCCGCCGTTGCATATATGACGAGTGTCAATCCCCATGCTCAAAGCATTTTAGCGTATCTAAAATTTTGAACTGAGGAAGCTGGATCGTTTCCAAAAATCGTCACTGTGGTTTGAGTTATGCGGAATTCGAGGGGTAAGAGAAGTGGGCATTGCTCTGGCATGAAACTATTATTCGAGAATATTTAGAAGAATTGGTCCTTGATTCTCCTAAAAGCTCTCGGATAATATTTGTCGAGTAATGAGACAAGAGGTTTTCGCAGAGTAATGCTCACTTCTCTTACTACTAAAGAAATATGATGTTGTGTTGTTGCGTTTGTTGATTTCATGTAGTTTTGAGGGAAATTGTGTTGGTGTCGCAAAGAAGATGTTAAATCGTCGAGATATTAAACCGTAAATTGGTGGCGAGATCAAGGGTATTGGTGTGTGTTTTGTTCATTGGTCGTAAGAGGCGAAAGAATGGGCGTGAAAAGAAAGTATGAAGGTAGGCTTGCGAGAATAATTTATGTTGATGCCTTAAAAGAAGGATCTCTTGGTGTATAGCTTGGTCCCTGCTCAGGCTTTGCGTGGGCTGTACTTTATTGTAAACGCATTAGTCCCATCAAGCCTGATCTCGGTCATGAGAAGCTCTCTTTGTTTGAGAAGTATATGATCAGCTCCATTTGAATCCATAGTCCGACCTTGATTTCCCCCGTTCCCTTTGGTCTTTGCGCTGCAGTCTTTAAAGTGTAGCTCTCCGAAGGCAGGAAGTTTTGTGGGTGCTGTTTGTTCCATGATCCATTCTACGCTCCTCCCTACAATTGCATTCTCGGTTTTAGGTGCGTGAAGTTCTCTGGTGACTCTCATAGCTGTGTTGATATTGGTAATGGAGACTGTAGCTTTCGTGGACTGAGGGCTACTGAAATCGGGTTCCAAAACAATCTCGATCCAATCTCCAGGTTTGATATCGAATATTCTCGTTTTGCCGTCAGCTTGCGTTTCCATAAGGCCAACTGGAAGAGAAGGGAGCCATTCAACCCAAGCATAAATGTCGTAACTGGGGCCATTCGGGGGCTTAGTATATGCAATGAATTCCAGACCGGCTTGCAAAAGGGCTGGGAGGCCAGAAGAGCCGTCAATACCGACCCAGGCTGAGAAGGCATATCTTGCGTCGGGAGCTTTCCCGCTGTCAATTTGTATCTGAGGGACTTGAATTTTGACGGATGCGTCAACGAAATGCTCGTTGGCCGGAGGGTCCCGGACAATCAATCCGGACCACTAGATAGAAAGGAGGTTAGTCACTTAAATTGATTGATTAGAACCCGTTTTACGATCACATCCCTTCATTCGAATGGCTGGGGCAATTAGGCTTATCATCAAGATATATTGAAAAGAGTTCGGTGATTTCCAAGGGTACGTCGAATGCTTACTGCTTCAGTAACTTGGTCCTCTGCACGACGGCGAGCTCCATCTGAAACGGGGGAAACAGGATATCTATCCAGTGGCAGGACGCTGTCCAGAATAAGGGATAAAACACCTCCTGCAGCGACAAATACACAAGTATGTAGAAGAAAAATGGTCTTCATGATGAAGAGTCGATAACAAGAACTAAAGCTGCGGTAACGTAGACTTGGGTCCTCAGAGAACTGGTAAAATAAACAGGAGTAGTGTAAAGTGATTGTGAGTTTGATCTTGATGATAAGTGTGTACAAAGAAGTTTGATGTTGAGAACTGTAACTAGAGGGCTGAGGGGGGTAGTAGTATATATCTTCAGGGACACAATCTTGATATCCATTCCCTACCTTTGTCTTTTGGTATAAAATCACAGACTAGTTCTGAAACAAGTTATAAGCTGACTGCCAAGCTCGGCTTTCTTGCAGTCCTTAAGCGATTCTGGTTTTGTCCAGCCATTAAACTTTAAAAAGTGCTTCATTTATTGGGTTCTCTAAAAAGAAATCAGGAAAAGACTCTTTGCTGTTTGAATAAGTTGTTAATTAGTGACGATGGGTCTAAGTCACGAGGCTTTTGTGAGAAGGATTTGAGTCAAGGAAGGGGTTATGTGAAATGGAATCTCATGACGAAAATGACGTTCTGAACCTATGATTTAAGGTCCTTAGGAATTAATAACAACAGAAGCAGAGAAATGCATTACAAGGAAACACAGTTATTCATCTTACTGCTGTCTGTGATTAACCCCCTCCCTTTCGCTTACACGCTATGAATGAATAAGTCTGCTTTTGGGTGAAGCTATTTTATCGTGTCCGAGTTGAAGGCAAGAGGGAAAAAGCAAGAGATGTGGCCAAGTGTCTGAGATAGTCTAGGACAATTAAAAGCATTGTTCGAGAACGTTTAGAAGACTTATGAATTCGATCTCGTCATTGTTCTAAACTTTCTCAGTTAATGGTCATGATTCTTCCAGAATATCTTGTACAATAAGGTAAAGGGTGCTGAGGAGCACTGACGAAATAAACTTCTTATGTAGCTCATGTTGGCTCGTTGGAATACCAGTATTGGATTTTCAAATTTCACGCTAAAGAGCAACGACTTTATTAAATTTGTATTTCTCATTCAATGTACTATCTTCTATGATTTGTTGCATCTAACCGTTCTAAACACATCTTGATCATCAAAGCACCCGCCGTTACATATTATGACGAGTGTCAAATCCCCACGTTCAATTCATTGCAGCGTATCCGGAACTGGGGTTGTAAGGGAAAATGTGTTGATGTCGTAAAGAGATCGTTGATTGTGTCGATTAGAGCCTAGGGCTTGACATTAAGGGTGTATTGGTGTGTGATTCATTCATTAGTCGTAAAAATGCGTGGAGGGAGAACGTTTTATCGTGTCCAAGTCGAAAGCGAAAGGAAAACGCAAGAGTCGGGCCCCAAAGAAGCACCATCGCTGCTTAAGCATGGCGAGGTGCGTAATGTACCTTGAACTCGCTGGCTTCATCAAGAATTTCAACACTAGTCATTAACGTAGGTCCATCTTGGGCAATTATATGATTAGCACCATGTAAATCCACAAAGCGACCTTCAGATCCATCATTGCCTTTGGTCTTTGCGCCGCAGTTGTCGAAGTGTACCTCTCCAAAATCAGGAAAGGTCGCGAGGTCATTGTTGAGCATTGTTCTTTCCACGATCCACTCAACGTTCTTCCCTACAACTGCAAACTCGGGTGTAGGCGCATGAAGATTTTTGGTGACTTGTCGGTTTGTTTCGAGATTAGTGATGGTAATTGTACCTGTCATAGGATGCTGGACGCCGGAATCGGTGTCTACATGAACTTCGATCCAATCTCCAGGCTTGAAACTGAATTCCTTATCGCCATTGGACAGAGTGCCATCAATGCCAGTTGCAGCGTCAGGGATCCATTCAACCCAGGCATCCGAGTCCTGCTTAACACCATCACGACCTTTATTAAGTGTGAAGGCTAGACCACCCTGGAAGAGACCAGGAGCGGCGTTATCAGCTCCGTCAATGCCAACCCAGATCGAGTAGACATATGTTCCGTCGGGAGCGCCGTCAGGGACTTTGTTTTCTGGGACCTGGAATTGCGTGAAGGCGCTGACGAAATGTTCGTTGGATGGAGGATCATTGATAACCAGTCCGGCCCACTAGACAAAGAAATAAGTTAGCCATTTGAATTTGAACTTGTCTGGGAAGAGGTAACCAAGCTCAAAAGATATTTAGAGAAATCGTCTAACACTTACGTTGAAAGTAATTGAATCACCAGAAGCTGTGGTGCCCAAGGGCGCGGGGCCCACTGCACGACGACGAGATCTGGTTGGAATGGGAGAAAGAGGATAACCTCCATGTGGGACTACGTTGCGAGATGTAATAGGGTATCCACCATGTTGCAAGGCGTTGTCTCGTGCAAGGGAGAAACCTCTTGCAGCGACCAGTCCGCAACTGACACCAAGACTGAGAAGAAGAGGGGCAACCTTCATGATGCAGTAGAGAGGGAGTCGAGAAAGACCAGAATTAAGCGAAAGCGACGAAAGGGAGACTCGGGCATTCGAAGAACCGGTGAGAGAAACGAAAGATGTAGTGTAAAGCGACTGTGAATTTGACCTTGAGAGCGAGTGTGAAAGAAAGATGATGTTGAGGATGATGTTGAAAAAAGTATCAGAGGAGGGGTATTAAATATCTGGAAATGAAGTATTCCAACGGGGCGCAGCCAGTCACTTACATTTTCTTGGAATGTCCAATCACCGCCTCGAGACAAATTATAATTGAGCCGCCAAGCCCTGCTGTCTTGCGGATTATAAGCGAGGCTGGGTTTGTACAGCTATTAAGCTTCAAGATATGCTCGATTCGGGGTACCTATTACCGAAATAGCTACTTTTTGTTTATTACCCCGCAATAGAAATAAAATAAAACAACCATATTCACTATTTGGATAAGTTGTTGGTTAATGACTATGTGTTTTGGGTCATGAGACTTTTATGAAGAAGATTTGAGTCACGAACCCTATCAATTATTTTTAGGTATCAACAGTACCACAATAAAACTCGTTCTCTTCTCTACTGTTTTCAATGCGATCACGCCCTCCACTTACACTCTATGCCTAAATACGGCTAAGCCCAGTTTGGAGGCATTGTTGAAGCTATGAGGAAGTTTTAGATTTTCAAAGCACAGTGATAGTAACATGGCAATCTGAACAAATCGACAACTGAGCCACAATCAATCAAGTGATTTTTCATGTGCCAGTGAGAGGCTTAACGTGCTAGCCAAGCCCTGAGAACCCCAAAGGTACAACATGGCACTGTGCCTTGTAGTGCTGTCAAAATCATATATACGTGGTTATTATTCTAGAACTGTTGCATTTTTAATCAGCCTCAACCAAGCCTAGCACAAACACGTAAAAATTCTGATAATCGATTTCGGCTACACTAATGTTTTCCAGAACAAAATTAGCGAGGTGTGGCTTGTTGCTGTCTTCACAGCCCCCAAAACATAGCAGCACTACTGTTTTGCTTCATTGCCCCAAAGGGGCTATAAACAAACGGTGTTTGATTGTTTAAGATACCTGTGATACTTCAAACTCTCTTTATCGCAGCTGTGCTTTCCTTAAGATTGTTACCCCTCACCTTGGATGCTAAGCGAGGTAGAAAATATGAGTGCTTGTTGCCTCGTTATTCGTATACCCCACCATCTTCGACTAATAGGCGATATTTTCCATTGTGTGAGTGATTCTGTATACTCCAAATCAAAGTTCAAATATGTAG
The DNA here is from genome assembly GCA_001414485.1 of Calycina herbarum. Taxonomy (NCBI): domain Eukaryota; kingdom Fungi; phylum Ascomycota; class Leotiomycetes; order Helotiales; family Pezizellaceae; genus Calycina; species Calycina herbarum. The sequence goes on along the minus strand of LLEY01000168.1, from coordinate 70,481 downwards.
TGATCAATTGAGAACTAAACTACCTGTATTTGTTAAGAAAACAGATGAGGTAGATACGCTAAACCAAGCCGCAAAATTTGAAATTGTTATACAATATCAAATTCAATAGCAAGTCTTCTGAAGTACCTTAATTGAATATTTATCGTTCGTACTTTGCTAGCTTGATAGTGTTCTAGAGGAGATGCCTTACACTGGAACTCATGTACGATGTTTTCAGAGAGGTATTTGGGGAGTTTAGATGGTTGGGGCACTTCGTGAGTAAGAGTATGCACATAATTCAAGACGAATATTCCTTGAAGAGCTATACTTTCTCTATGAAAGGTGTGGGTAATGCGTACAATTTTCTAGGTGTACCGCTGGGCTTTGTTTCCTAGCATTATACAAATTAGCACAAGACAGCTTGAGCTGGTTGAGAAGGATGATTGATAATGGCAAGTTTTAGCAGTTGAACAGATGAGTTTACCAGTCCTTATCACCATTTTTGCCAAATTTCCACTTTCAGGGGAAATGTAAACTTCGCCATCCAACAAAACGCTGTATTCTCTGCTGCTACAAGGGTGAGAGTTCCCTGAAATTGTATATTCTTGATACCAAAGGAAGAAGCCTTTGACTCAATATTACTTAGAGCACGAGAGGCGGACTGATGATCCAAACTCTTATGTGGCTTCTGGCATGACTACTACTGGTTTGACGGACCAGACCAAACGTCAGGCCTCCCACGTAACGTATTCGTAAGATATTGATTGGAAACCACCTGGAGCGGCATGCAATCAGAACATGTTCACTCGAACAGCCTGACCACTCAATCCCTCCTTCATAAGGGCCTTGGAATCCCATAATTTGATTGTGGTAGGGGCGCGGATCGTCACTTTCTCCATTCGAGTGCTAGCTTGGATCAGATATTGCACATCGAGACCGGAGGCAATTTTTTGAATGGGTAATGGGAGATATCGAGCGAAAGGGTTCCGATATGGTTGGTTTACGTGAGTTTGTCGCCGGTCAATTTGAGGTTATCTCCGTGGCTATGAATTTCAATTAGACTTTACTCCGTACTTTGCAATTAGGTAGGTACTTACAATACCATAAGCAAATTCTCAATCTTATTTGTTTCCTTTAGGCTCTTTGCCTTCCACGCCAACTGGTTGTTCTTGGTAACCATGCCATTGATTTGATAAAACTTGTTCAAGAGTATTGGGTAGGAATTGATGCCCTTGAATGCAGTGATGAATGCAAGGATTGAGGTTTGGTCGAAATCCGTTACGAGAAACTGAGTGATCATATCTCTCAACTCTTGAGACAAACGATCGAAGAGCGAAGGCATGGTGTTGCTTTGATGACTGCAGTAATTGGCAGTCTTTTGATGTTTGTGTCGTAGGGTAGAAGAAATTCTTGAGGAAGAATTGTAGCTGGTGGTTAGTTACCTATCTACAACTTCACTGTCACCTGATCTATTTTTTTGCTGCAATAACAGTCACGAGCCTATAGTGAATAGATGTGTGTCAGTCACATGATTGCTCGTCATTAGCTGGCACTAGTACCCTCCCAGTATACATACAAGTCGCTCAGGCTACACAGAGTAATTTCAAAAGCTTCCACCATCTATTCTTGCAGAATTTACTGAGGTTCTACCTCTTCATCCTTTGTTTCAGACTGAAAATCACCCTTCAATCTGGCATATTCTTTGGACGTTAACTCATTGTTCTTATTTTCGTCCCAGAAATATTCGCTTGTGAACAAACTCTTGGGTGCCAGTTACAACAGGTTCGTACCTTCCATAACTCTCGTTGTTCAAAATTTCTGGGGCAATGGAAAGTAAGTTTTCTAAAAGATTAGAACTATCTATACTATTTTTAATGACCTAGAAGCTATGAGGCAATGCTGAACTATACTAGAAATGTAGAATAGGGAGCTATTCAACTGTCAATTGAAGTGCCTCTTTTGTTGTATATACAGCGAGGGTGCTTTCACCCATCATGAAGTTGACCAATGTTTTAACTCTTCTCAAATAACATTTCTAGCTAAAGGATATTCTATCTACACTTCGTATGTATGCCTAAAAACGGGTTCTTAGTGGAGAGAGACGTTCTTGATTCTTAATACTATTACCACCCGGAAGACGCCATTATGTAAAGTTTATATAAAGACTGGTTTACACTCAAAATCCAATTGCTTTTACCAATGATCGTCAAGGTATCGGTCAACTGTTACCTCCGAAAAGTGTGTTCGATTTAGAAGTAAATCACAACGCGGAAATCTACATGAGCCAGAACTCGCTATATTATTATCTAGTTATTAAAGACTTATTCTAGATTTTTTGGGTATTTTTGTGAGCTCTTTTGGAGGTGCTGTTGGTGTTTTGGTGGGTGAGGCACAGGAGAATAATCCCTGCACACATGCATGACGTAAAATTTCCCGGGAATCTCTGGCCTCGATAGTCACTTTCAAGATACGTCAACATACTGAGTTGGGAATGGAAGTCTTGTCAAAGCATCATTATGGACGAAAATGCGTGGCCGCTTGATGAGCTCGGAGGCGGCTCAATCCCGGATCTTCCAACCCTTTCCCTGGGTGGGGGTGGGTTGCAAGAGAACGACACCAACTGGAATTTGGACAACCCAAACGCAGATGGAGCAACCCATGCGGCTCAGGAGGGCGCTCCGCCGGAGAGTGCTTCGAAAAGAAAAGCGGCTTGTTTGGCGTGCCGGCAGAGAAAAGTAAAATGCAGCGGCACGAAACCGATATGCGAGCGTTGTGTACGGTTTTCGAAGAAGTGTGTATACGGGTTAGGTGTGAGAAAACCTATACCCCAAGCACTGAAAGAAGTGCGGTCGAGATTGTGTTGGTCTCCCCTCCCAAGCAATTTATTCGCCGATCCGTACACTAACCGCAAAACTGTTTCTTGGAGCAGGCAGAGTAGAGTCTTTACTGGAAAAGCAAGCTCTGACGCAGGATCTGAATAGTGAAATATCTACAGCAATAGCCTTCAGTGGAGCGAGTATTGCAGAGGCAGATTTGCAACAATCTCACATCGACCAGACATCAGCCCACGAGCCTATATCGACCTCTATGGACGATCAGTATAACCATGAAGGTTCCAGCACTGTCAATATACATGAAAGTAGTTGGCCAATATTTTCCAGCGGTCAATTCCCTTTTATGGAGGCCATTGTGGGCTTTAAAGAACAACCTAACTCCCTATCCTCTATTTTCGTGTCATCAAGTCCCCCCTTGGATCTCCCTTCGGTACTTTCAAGAGCAGCACAACAAACATTGTAAGTCTATCAAATTTCTAGCTCCCCCTAGCTTCTTAACCGCAACAATGAAGCCTCGTTATTCTCTTCCGAGTGCACATAGAATCTCTTCTTTATCTTCGTACACCTCCTCCCTTGATTACCGCAGATATTCTGGAACAATGGCACTCATTTTCCGAGAACGCCTAAAAAAAGCTAGAATTCGGGTCTAAATTCTTCGACGTGTTGTCGAAGAATGAATGTCATTGTTTTGGACTTATACCCATTACTTACAAAAGCGGGTATACCTGGAGAAAAGCACGACTCTCTGTCTGGGGGGTTGTAATGGCATTAGGTATCTGCTAATACCGAACTCTAGGGAGCAATTGTATTTTCAAAAAGTCCATCACTCATTGCCCATGATCGACCAAGTGCGTTTTTATGCCATGTTCGAAACTAGTTCAGGCCGGACTCAGGAATTTACAAGTCTTCGTCTTGCTATTCAAATGACAGGTGCTTCCGTATCTGAAAATCACTCTTCCCTGCACGAAAAATTGTATCAGCAAGCGCGAGAAGGCCTCAAAGAGATTGAGATTGACGATACGATCGGAAGTGGGATGGGAATTGAGATGATTCAAGCGTGGACTTTGATAGCTGTTTACGAATTTCGACAAATGCTTTTCTCGCGGGCTGTAAGGAACCTTTTTCTAATTCGTCGGCGGTTACGTTCTCGGCTCTGTCTTGAAGGAGAAACATCTAATATTTTTGTAGTGGATGAGTGCAGGAAAAGCATCTCGGATGGCCCAGATGTTAGGATTGCATCGTATTGATGGAGTTCTTCCCCACAATCCGGCTGCAAACTTTCCACGCGTTGAAGATTGGGCCGAAGCAGAAAACAGACGACGGGTTTTTTGGTGTGTCTACAACATCGACAGGTATTCCAGCTTTGGGACCTCATTCCCAGCGACTTTGTCAAATCCCGATGTCAGTTTTGTTGATTAAAATCGTCTAATGCTCGTACACCAGTTAGTTAATCAGGCTTTGCTCGGACAGATTTGCACCAATATGCCATCCCCGAATGAATTTTACGCGATGTCTTCGCCACCAGAAGGACTATCTTTCCAAGAAGGAATGAAGGCCAAATCCCTCACCGCGCTTTCTCCTTTTGGTAGGGTGTGTTATATGAGCGACTTCTGTCACAGGTATACTATCTCTTAGGGCACGTTGACTCTCCTGCAGAACTCACGCTCAGCAGATACGTCACGCACGTGCAACACTTTTCCACCGACACTAATACAAATGATGATTATTGGTTGGAGAATATTCATCACAACAAGACGATCTCAGAAATCGCTTCCTCGTTGATAAAATTCGCTCGACAATGCCCCAATGATCCGAATGTGTTGTTCGCGGCCCTGAATTGTTTGTGCGGCATCATCTGCTTTAATCAAGGATCTATGAAAAGAGCCAAAGTTATGAGATCCGAAGCAACTGTCACGGAATGTGAAAGAAAGTGCTTAGAGGCGTCACTTGAAATGGCCAATTTGATGAGATCAGTGAACAGGAAGAATATCAACGCAGTAAGCTTCTAGTTTCAGGTCATGTTCGGGTATTTATATCTAATGTTCTTTACTCTTAGATCCACCCGTTTCTCAACTGGAGTTTCTACGTTGGACTTCAAGTCATAACCAGGAGACGTCTGCAATCAAACATCATAGAGCGCAACGTATTGGAAGCTGAGTCGGGATTAATCTCTGCTCTTGAGTGCTTACTATTGAATTGCCCTTTGACGCAATTTATCTTGGATTCTTTACCTGCAGAGCTTTTGAAGCTGCAGACGGAAACTGACTTTTGGTCATATCCACTCCTACCACGCATTGCTCCCCTGGTAGGATGATGCATGAGAGAACAAATATTTGAAAGCCCTCATCTCTTACGCCTGTGAGCGTCTTTAATGCCCCTAACTCGTTATCACTCGCATCTAATTAGTTTCTATCAAAAACTCCACTCTAGAAGCTCTACAACAATTAATTTAGAGTAATGTAGGAATAGCAGACTTTGATTGATTACCTTTAGCACAATATTCTAGGTAGATACAAGTAGGAATGACCACTTAACTTGTTCCTTCTTCTCTATATACGAAAATCTAAGCCTACAGGGCAATGTACGTATAACGTTAACCAAATTTAGCCAAGAAAGTCGCTTAACCAACTCCATATTGCGGGCCGTCCTTGCCCGCCTGTGCATGATGGGGGAATGTCAGCCCGAGGGTATATGAAAATTGTTGTGTATAGATTAACTGATTTGTATGGGAAGAGCGCAAGAGTGATAATTATGAGTGATTGCGATCTACTTACGTGCGAAAAGACGGACGTTCTTGGTAAGATAGTTTTCAAATTTCAAGAGCGGGCCGCATCACCCCGACTTGATATTTTTAAATTCTAAGTCCGCCTTTCTCTATGTTCTTATAAATACGCAGCTACTGACTTGAATTTTGTTTCATTATTTCATACACCCAGCTTTCACTCACTCACACTTTGTTGAAACAATATTACAGCTTTCAATATGCCGTCTGCATCTGTACAACCCCCAAAACTCACACACATCGCAACAACTCATCTTGATCTCTCTCCTGCCGCCACACTCGGATCACACCCAGTACTCAAGCCGGCAGGTTCTTTTCAAAGATTCATCCCCATTCCGACAGGAACTCTTACCTTCCACTCGTCTCCAACCGGGTCTGATAGCACCCGAGATCTTGTCCTCGATATCGTTCCTGGAAGCTCTCACGATCTCGTAACCGCCCATCCATCTCTCGGTGTCGTAAGCTTGGATATAAGCCTTCTATTTACCACCAACCCGACTGGTGACGAAAAGCCGACCTTTTTCCGATTCTCCGACCGTGGAACTCCAGCTCTCGATTCTTTGACTGGCAAAATTTTACAAAGTCACCCGGAAGCGAGGAGTACTGAATTTGGCGAATGTCCAATTTTTGAGGTGGTGAAATGTCAAACTGACAGTGAAGAGTTTGGGTGGTTGAATTGGGTAACACTGATTGGACAAGGACGGTTTCTCGTTGGGGATAACGGAGAGGGAGGGAAGAAGCTAATTGGGGTTGAGTTCCAAATTTTCAAGGTTGGAATTTAGGAAGGGGCGGGAGAATTGGATTTCAAACTCCTCTCTACATGTAGAATAAATAAATTGAAAGGCATTTTTTAATGAATAAAAAACGGGATCAATCACGTGGGATTCCGAGCCTGCCCTGTCTGACATAGTCTGTGTGATTTTAATAGGAGATTTGAGAACGGGATGTGAATTTTCAAGCTTCCTAGAATATGGTAGCAGGGACAGTAATTAACTTGCAAGAAAGCTCACGATGGTCAGTAAAAGCGGCAGTAAATACTAGCTCGTTGTTCTGGCTTTCTAGAGCAGTTTAAGTGAATTATTCAAATCGTTTAATACAATTTGATTTTGTCTCAGATAGTTAAAACAACCAACTTCGATTATCTGAGCAGGGTAGTTAGTGCAGCCGAGGGAGGATTAGGTAATGTGTTGAAAATCAAGTTTTTTACGGAGGATAAGACACACATGGATCTCATTCCACGACGATACAAATGTTTTCAGCTGGGCCGAACAAACCCGAATACCAAAAACTGACCGCAAACCGCAATCGCAACCGCAATCGCAACCGCAAGTGCAGAGTTGAGAAGGTTAGTCGAAGCTGTCGATCCGGAGCTATCAACGGTCTGGAGGTATCGATGTAGAGCGATTAATCAGCCTACTTCCTACATGGGCCCAACTAATGCGGTTCGGTGCTTACGATAGGAAAAGTACAGTACACCAAGCGTCTCCAGTTTCTTCTATTCCAAACGAGGGGTCCCGAGTTAAAGAGTCAACGTCCCACACACGATAAGGTTGTTGCCGGCTCCGAACTTCTACCTTTTATCTCTCATATTTTCCTACTATGCTCTCCCCTTTCTAATACTGCTTCCTCTGCGTTTCCTCTTTATTCACGGCGCATGGTTTCTGTCCGGCGTTCCGACCTCCATCAAATATGCCATTGAAAGCAGTCCCTTCAGTAGCTGCTCGTGAGCGAGAGCTCTACAGGTTAGCAACGAGCTGGAGTTCTTGTGTCGAGATGATCTAATTACCCGCAACAGATATTACCAGTCGGATGAAGAAAGGATCGAAAGGACGGCGGATGGACGAAAGCTTCCGAAAGCTTCGAGCGATCCATGTTTGACCGCGTTTGCACAGCTTGGTGCTCTACGACTGAATACCAAACGTGGAGTAATCACCCTCTCCAATAGCCATGCCGAATTTATGCTGGCAGAGTCTGGCCAGGCTCTTTCCCTACAACGAGACGACGATGAGAACGATAAATTATGGCATGGGGTTGGCACATTCAAATGCCCTTCAAATACACACACAACGGTGGGATCCGAGCTAGTCAATCATTTCTGCGAGACCGAAGACGAGTACATAGTAATAAACGACCTCACAAAGCACGATTCATACAAAGACAAATGTGAGTTCTAGTCTTAGATTTGAGGCTCAGTACTGCTCTAACTTAGTATTGATCCTAGGTGTAGTAACTGAAGAACCACACGTCCGTTTTTTAGCTGCTGTTCCCTTGCGTTCTCCGGGTTCGTCGACAGTGATCGGAAACTACATTGTAGCGGACGATAAACCCCGCGAGGGGTTGAATGAATCGGAAATCGAATTCATTATGGACATGGGGGTGACGGTGATGGATTACCTCGAGGCAGGGCTCATTAAAAAGAAACAATACCGGTCAGAGAGAATGATAAAGGCCATCGGGTTGTTTATAGAGGGGAAATCTACGTTGCGAGACTGGTGGCTTGAATGGGGACATAGAATTCAACAGCCTACACAGAAGCGCAAACGACATGCTGCTCCGCTCGAAAAACTGGCGGATGATGAATTTGGGGTGCAGGAACCAGTACCTAACTTGTCCAAGGGCTTAGAGCAATGGCCAGAAGACGAGACTCTTCTTCCCCACACACCCTCGTCCGTTTCTGGGGTATCTCGAACCGATGTTGGAGATGGCAGACCGATGATGCTGAGAGGGGAAAGTCATCTCACATCGAGTGACTCGTATGGTTCAGCTACACAGTCTACTTTGATGTCTAAATCTTGGAAAGATCGAAATAGTTCTGTGACGACCTTGGATACTCTCGTGGAACCGAATCCCGATCGCAACGAAAACAAAGCCTCTGTGGCATTCGATCTACCAGCCCCTTCCTTGACGGATGATCGTGATGTCTCAAAGGAGTTACAGGATGCGTTGGTGTCGAGTGAAATGAAAACCGTCTTCTCCAGAGCTTCCAACCTCATCAGAGAGGCTATTGGCGTTCAAGGAGTCATCTTTTTTGATGCAAGTGTAGGATCGTTTGGTGGAAATTTAGATCGCAATGGTATGGACGACAAGGCCCCAGGTGCTTTTCATATTGATCCAACCGCGAGTAGCGAGGATGAACTATGTAGGAAGCAATCCGCGGCTGAAATCGATGTCAATGGGACTAGCCACTCTGATTCTGCCAACCATATGGAAAAACCGCAGGAGAATACTTGCAATATTCTTGGATTCAGTACTCGTCGCCGTTCTAGTCTTCGTGGCCATGGTCCATCAAACGAATACGGAAAGTTGCCAGAATCTATGTTGAAGAGACTTCTGAAAAGATATCCCCACGGAAAAATCTTCAACTTTGATGAAGACGGGTCTTTTAGCGACTCTGATACTACCAGTTCTTGTGGGATGCCCAAGACAAATACCGAGAAAATGACTCCACCACAGGAGAACAAGTCACGTAGGCAAAGACATTCGAAGGAGGCCGAAGCCAAGGCCATTTTGGAGGTCTTGCCAGGTGCAAGAAGTGTGTTCTGGTTTCCATTGTGGGATCAAAATCGAGAGCGCTGGTTTTCGGGCAGCTTGATATGGTCTAATTCTCCAACCAGAGTCATGTGTCCGATGGAAGATCTGACGTATCTCGCGGCCTTTGGAAATAGTGCTATGGCGGAGGTATCTCGCATCTCAGCTCGTAAGTCTCCTTCACTTCTTCTCACTATGTCGTTGAATTATTCCGTATATTTTGAGATAATTTTCCCTAATTTCAAATTAACCCATATCCCAACTCAATTTGAAGAGGAGCTTTTGGCCTTGTACAATAAGGGCGGCTATTACCTTGTCAAGGATTGTGAATGTTTTACAATGGTAAAAACTATTGCCTTGGATGTTCTAGTACGATTGTCACTAGAAGGTTCAGACAATTGTTTAATTACTCCATTTCTGGAAGCTGGTATGAAGAGAGAATCTGGCGCTGCTTTTCTTGTTCATTACGACCAGGCCGGAATATCGTATTCTTTTTTGGCACGTCCTAATATTTCCCAAATTCTTCATTTTGAAGTACGCTAATTAAGCCGCCACATTATAGAGGTCTTGGATAAAATGAAGTCGGACTTCATTTCCAGTATCTCTCACGAACTGAGAAGTCCTCTTCATGGAGTATTGGCGAGTGTAGAGTTCTTGCAAGAAACAAGCATGACTGAGACGCAAGAGGATATGGTCAACAATATTCATGCCTCTGGAAAGGTCTTGCTGGATACTATAAACCATGTGTTGGATTTCTCGAAAGTCAATCGCAAGGCAAAAAACAGCACTAGGATATCAAAAAGCAACGGTAGACGCAAAAAGAAGCGTTCACTTGACAAATCAACAGCAGCGGAAGATGACGCGGAAGAAAATACAGATATCTTGGTGCTATCTGAAGAAGTAATTGAAAGCATCCACGCTGGGCATAGCATTGTCAAACACGCCGGCAGTCCTTCTTCCCAGCGCTCCTCGTTCATCTCTTCCAAAGACCATCCAATCCATATCATTACAGATATCAGATGGAGGCAAAACTGGACATTCGATATTGACCCTGGAGCCTGGAGTCGGATTTTGATGAACTTATTTAGTAATGCCGAAAAGTATACGACTACTGGTTTCATTAAGTTAAGCTTGGAAATTGAGGATGAAGGGGTGGCTCGGAGCCAGAAATCTCGAGAATCACTCGTGCTGAAAGTTCGAGACTCTGGAAAGGGCATTTCTGAAGAGTTTTTGAAGCATCGACTTTTCAAGCCTTTTACTCAAGAAGATTCTCTGGCTACAGGAACAGGTCTTGGTTTGAGTATTGTTCGACACATTATTCATGATCTTGGAGGTACAATTGGTTTTACTTCAGAGCAGGGCACGGGGACCGAAGTCACCGTCAGATTGCCCTTGACAGCACAAACTCCAGCTCCCGCCAAACCTGGCCATGTAGATATTGTCTCTGAAGTGCGAGAGGCGACTAAAGGATTTAAGTTTCGACTCGAGGGGTTTGACAGATATCCCGATATCTCAGAGGCACCGACTGGCATTCTTTCGCCGGAATCAGAAGCAGCCATGTTGCTTAAATCCGCCACTCAATCAATGCTCGTCGATTGGTTCAATATGGAGCCCGCTCCCATTGAAAATGCAGACTCTGGTGTCGATGTAATTGTTATCATGGAATCTGGATTGGGTGATGTAGGTGTCAAGAACATTTTAGATTCCTACGACAACCAACTACCCCCGAAATCCGGGAAATCCATTGCAATGGTTTTGTGCAGCGGATACCGCCCAGGACCAAAGATGCATACGTGTGGAAAGTTCCAAATATTCTATTTGCAACAACCGTAAGTCTCCTCTCCCTCCTATCTGCCTTTGGGCCCTGCTAATAATTTTATAGTTATGGACCCCATAAAGGTGCAAAAATTCTTCACAGCGCATTCTGTAAGAGCAGCATCTCCGAAGCCGACCTCCACGCTGGCCAAAATACTCTCAAGGAGCTTTTGAATCAAATCGTGCCTCCTGTTTCCAAGGTTCCGGACACGATACTGCCCAATACCACAGAAACGAAAGATTTCGAACTTGGTAAAATCCAATCCTCACCAACAACCAATCCCCCGGGACAAACAACTCCCGCACCCGACCCCGAAAAGTCCGCAGCCACTCCTCCGCAATTGAAAGAAATGTGCGTTCTACTAGTAGAAGACAACGAGATCAACCTCAAACTCCTTGTCGCCACAATGCGCAAACTGAAAATCACGCACCACACAGCAATGAACGGCCTCGAAGCGCTAAACATCTATAAAGAACTGAATGGACTCTGTGATGTGATTCTCATGGACATCAGTATGCCCATCATGTCTGGGATTGAGAGTGCGAGACATATTAGGAGATGGGAGAGAGAGATGAATTGTGAACCGACGAAGTTAATTGCATTGACCGGCGCGGCGAATCCTACTACGAGACAGGAGGCTTTTAGTGTGGGGGTGGATTTGTATTTGACTAAGCCGGTGCCGATGAGGGAGTTAAGAGAGATGATGGAGATTGTTAGGAAGGAACGGGAGAGGGAGGGGGCGGAAGTTTGAGTGTGGGAAAACTGGACTGCAAGACTTGGGGAATTTAAAGCCCGGGAATTTCGGAGTTTGGCTGAGTTTGGCGCTGGAGAAGCAACTTGATATGGATCTGAAATATACCTGGCTCGGTTCGGTGTTCTTTCTTGAAATTGGTCGAAATCCTTTTCTTTATATCAGGATTAGGTTTATTTAGGTAGGAATATGGCGTTCAAGTAAAAGTAGACTGGATTAGAGCGTGTTCATATCCTATTGCTTCATAGGTAGCCACAACAAAAATTGTCAATTGTCACTTTCAGTAGCTTGGCAAATTCGTCACCTTAAATGATGCTGTATTCTGCATTACTTCTTAGGTAAAATCTCCCTGGAATTTGTACTGGTATCCATCATCATCCCAAGTTTGCTTCCACAAAAATGATCCCAAACGAAGGGCGTCCAAGCCAAGCTTTCCTAGAGAACGAACAAACCAACATGGTGACCCAGACCCCTTATTTCTCCGCAGCCGGCTCCTTGGCCGACCAGACCAAACGCCTAGCCTCCCATGTCAAGTATTGATAGGAGACCGGTTGGTCTGGAGTCGCAGGCATGATGACATGTTCAACAATTACACCCTTGGGATCTTTCTCATCCTTCGGACCCAAACCCTCATCCAAATGAACCTTCAACGTGTGTATATCCGTAGTCGTAAGTGCCCGAATGGCTACCTTCTCCGGTCTGCTGCTTGCGCGAAGCAAGTATTGGGCGAGATAACCAACGAGAGCGCTGACCTTTGGGGAGTGTGATATGTCGAGGGAGATGGTGCGGAGGTGGTTGACCATCAGCATCTTGTCACCGGGCATCTGGAAAGTGGCTGCGCAGTTGCCTTCACCGTAACTATAGCCTTCAATTAGACACTGCTCTAAAATTTGCGATGAGGTGCTTGCTTACCAGATAATGAGGAGATGCTCAACGCGCTTGGTCTCTGCCAAGGTCTTGCCCTTCCACTCCAGACGAGTTGATGCTGTGATGGTGCCATTGATGGACTTTAACCATGCGAGCAAGTGCTTCTGGAACGGCTTCCCTTGATAGGCTGCGATGAGAGCAGGCGGGGTGTCATCGAAAGTAGTTAGGAGAACGTCTGGAAGGATCATGTTCTGGAGCTCCGGGGCTAGCTTCTCTAGAAGTGTCGGCATCCTGTTGATTTGTTTGCTTGTAGTTCGTAGAATTGTTTGTTGTTTTTGCTGCAGGGAAAAAGGTTTTGTTAGGAAGAGTGCAAAGGTACTTAGGTGGTCAATGGACAAGACCCTCAATCCAGTCTGTATCAATCCGGATCTGCACTGGTCAATCATCCAATTCGTTGCCTAGAGTGATGCCGCACAATTATGTGTCTTCCTCGAACAATTTACTTAGTTTCTCTTTCATATTCTTTTGATACAAAATGAAATTAATTGTTCATTCTCGCATGCATTGAAAGTTAACCTGTATACCTCTTCAGCAATTCTCGCTTGTTAACAAGTTCACACTTAACAACTACCGACGCTCACGCACACCAATTTGAAATAGACAAGCCTGGTAACTTGATTGAAATAGTCATAATTGATAAATAAAGTCCCAAAAAATAATGAGGAGCTTGTCACCGCTGGCCATGCCCGTTCTCAAGTCAACCTCGCAGCCCATTAGTGGCGAAGACTGAAAAATGTCACTTGCTGATTTCCTTCAATGGCCACTCCCTCTTGTGCGTCAATTCATTCTATTAACAGCCAACTAGCCTCTTCAACTTGATCTCAAGTTTACCATTTCAGACCTCTTCTCCTCCTACGACCAGTAGCGAACGAAACCAAATATACCCAGTCACGATGAGCAAAAAGAAGAGGAATAAGGAGCGAAAAGAGAAGGAGAGGAAAGAGAAAGAGAGTAAATTTGGTCAAGGACCCAGCACCTGCCCCACCAACCATGCCAGAAAAACCCGAACCCATTGAAATGGCGAAAGGTAGTACCAATACTCTCTTATGAGTAAAGAGTACTGGCTAACTAGCTTCTAGATTCCTATTATTACCCTCCCCTGAGTATGATGCCGTCCGCAAGTCTATTGTAGAAGGCACCAAGTTGAAGCTGGACTTCCCCACCGTGGATGTGGAATGGTTAGAAGTGAAACCTCTTACTCCCGAGGATATACTAGCTGTCATCAACGCCATCTGCCATTACGAAGTCCTTGCTGCTTTTGGCCTTAAGTATCCCGAAGGTACCATGACCAGCACAGATTTCAACGACGTTTCTGAATCGTCTCTCACTACCTCGAATTTTCCTATCACAAAACTGTTTGCCTTCGAACATGTCACCTGCTATTATGTCGAATCCGACAACATCAACCACAACCTCTCTCTCCCCTCGTTGGACAACGGCAAATACTCTCTTTGCATCATTGGCCTTGAATGTGCCTCGCTAAATCTGAGCTATGTCACGAATTGCAATCATCGTTCACTCCTCTACACCCAGCTGTACAACGACAACTCTCCAATCGAAAAATTCCCAGCACTTGCTCTTGGTCGAATTCAGTATCAAGGAAAAACCACTAACTGGGTTGTGGTAGTAAGGATCCCCAATGGCGATCTCTATACTATGCGGTCTGAGGGTCATCTGGCCCTGGAACTCTATCCGGAGCGTTCTGCGATTGTTGCTTCAGAACTCCCTGAGTTCGATGCCAAGGAATTGAAAGCTGTTAAGCTGAGTTCCATATTTTCGAGCGATTATAGTGCCAGTGCATATCAGGTGTTGGATATTACTCGCTGGGACACCGCTGAGGTTCCTATCGAAGATATTCTCACGGACGAGCAAATTAAGGACCGCCTAGATAGGCATAATAAGGATTAACGAAGAATGGGGAGAAACCAAGTAAGCTGTTTGGATCTTACTCGCAGGGATATCGTTCGAGTTCCAACCGAGGGAGGTTCTAGTATCTCATGGACAAGGAAATTCGACAGTCGAGATACAAACATGTTGAGAGCAGCAGTGTAAGCGAGCGCAAGGGATGGAGATGAAATAATAAAAAATTGAGAATGAACACTGCATTGCCTACTCTATCTCTCCTGGATTTCGAAGTGACAGTAAAAACGTATACTCCAGAGTAAATAGTGTAAAGAGTTTTCATCCACTTCTGTACAAAAGCCGCTCTTTCTCCAAGTAGACGTACCACGAGGAGATCGCAACCATCAAACAGACCTAGTTGCTCAGCACCTTGGCTTTAAAAGGCCCTAAGTAGACACTTTTAACGTTTAAAACCTACTGTAGAATTTAACCTCTATTATCGCCAAGCTCTCGAGATGTTTGTTACTCTCTTTAGTCCTTGAGTAGATTTCGAGGTCATGAAGTGATGGTTGAAACTTAGACGAGAGGCTCGGTCATGTCAGTCGACCCAGAACGAATTTTTTGAAATCTCGACACACTTTCACAAGTTTTGCTCGAAAGGCTGAGTAGCAAACTCGTCTCAGTCTCTGCCTGGTAGACTGGTGGCACACCAGTTGAAATCATCTCGCCAAACACTTAAATCCCCAGGCAAGGTCCAGTGACAATATTTCCACTCTCATAAAAAAAAATCAACATTGAACTTTTGAATCATGATCATTTATTTACAATTACCATTACAATAAATCATATCCTTTTTCATCACTCAATCTCATCCTTCCCTAAAACCCCCTCGAAAGCTTAAACTTCTTCCCAGGACTTAATATACCCTCACCCCTCTTCTTCAACTCCATCTTCTTCATCCTCTTACTTGTAACATCATCCGGTCGATTAGTAGTAGTATTATAAGTACTATTGCTCGGCAGAACCTCGAAAATCAATGTCGAGTTTCCCTCTCTGAAGGTACTCTTGGCAGTTCCCTCAGTGACTGGATATTCAGCTTTAACATCCACTAATCCAGTCGCGATATCCTTCCCCTTTATCGCACGGTCGAAAAGTTCCAACGCAGCGAGAGGTTGGTAAAAGGGGACTTCATGCCCAGACTCGTAGATGCGGGAGAATGAGAAGAGTCCAGATTGTTTGACTTGGCCGTGGACGATGGAGTCGGAGGTGGAAATGTTGGTGTATCCGGCGGTTGAGTAACCAGGGGCGTTTACTTCTTCGGCTACTGCTTCGTTGCCTAGCCAGTTGCAGCTGTTGTGGTGTTAGTTCTTGTTCTTCAAACTTTCGTTGCTGAAGAGGGGAGGAGGGAGAGGGGAGGGAGAGACTTACTTATAATCAGCATCCCCCGCAAAAAGAATAACATTAATCCCCTGCTCCACCAATTTCCTCAACGCCTCCACAGTCCCCGCCTCCCTGTTATCATCGCCCGTAGCCGTAAAAGCCTGATAAACAGCATCACTGCTCGTGCTGAAATTCTGATAAGCCCCAATAGCTTCCTGAACCTTCTCAGTGTTCAAATAAGCATTGTAATAACTATATGGGAACGGATCTGGGACAAGTTCTCGCATATCATATTCATCTCTTCCAAGATAGATATCATAGACGTTTTCCACGAGATTGGCGCAGAAGGTGTCGGCAGCGGCACAAACTAAATCGAGACCTCGGGCTGCGCAGTCTTTTACTTGGTCTACGCAGTTTCCTGGACCGTAGAGGTTGTTGTAGAATTGGGCTTTTACGCTAGCGTTGAATGGGTCGTAGTCATAGGTGTTTCCGGGGAAGACGGTGAAGTTGTAGTACGCTTGGTATTGGAGAAGAGGGTCGTACCAACCGTTGCTTTGAAAGTGTTAGTTTATGCAATTTTATAATTCGAGGGGTTCGAAAACTTACCCAATCAAGACAGTTTCCAATGAAATCTGATGAGCGCCGGAGATATTCTTTGCGTTTTGCTCCTCAATGTACTCATTGAAAATAGGACCGTAATGACCACCATAAGATTCGGACGAGAAATGGAATCCACTTCTGGAATATTGTGGGAAAGCACCCGTGAACCCTTGGATCGTCTTCCAGAAACTCGGGGCTGCATTTACAGTAGAGTTTGCTGTTAAGGTCAAGTTTGGATAGCTGTATGTACCGCATGTATCTCCAGCATAGTCTGGGCAGACTGCATCAGGGAGACTGACAATTGCATTGCTGATGATGGTTAGTATAATTCTAGAATTTCCAATGCGCTGTTGACCCACGTATTTGCATCTGTGTAACCATTGACGGGTATGCTGTACGAGAACCCGACCTGGGCTGGGTGATCGATGTCTGGTACGTAGATTAGCGTTGAACGAGTGACAATTTTAAGGACAAAAGACTTACACAGCATATTGCTGACATTGGACCACGAGTATGGGTTGTTGTAGACATTTCCATCACTGTCAACCCGACAAGGTCCATTTTCCTCGAACAGCCCAATCATGGATGATGAACCAGGTCCGCCATTAATCCAGACCTGATGATTGAAGTTAGTAAGTACAATTACAAGTGCTGCCAAGTCATTCTGAGACCAACTGGGCTGTAGATAAAAACCCCCCAATTGTGAACACGGTGAGTCTCTCACTCCCGTCTCGCAGAAACCTCCTAGACCAAGATATGGTGAAAAAAGGATAGGAAACCCGGAAATCGGATTCCCTAACTTTCCTGGCACGATATCTTAGATTCTCCATCGTCATTTGAATCAACAGAGTGAGGGTCGTATGCCAAGTATGTTGTAACCAAAACATTCGATCTTGTGAATTCCCAGCTCCCTCATTCTCACAACCCCTCCAATCCACAACCCAAAATCCAACCCGCCCAACCCAGAAAAACAGCAAAAGTGAAATTCAAACATACCGTCAAAGGCGCCGTCTCAGGATCCTCATTCCTCGCCTCAAAAAACCAAAAGAAAACATGTTGTCCCTCCTCCACATCCGCATACCCCGAAAAACTCTTAACATCCGGATCCAACTCGCAAATGCCAGTAGGTACCTCTTTATACCTCACTTCAATACCGGCATATCCAGTTTTGGAAATGAGATCCGTGGGAGTCTTGACGAATTGAGATGCTACTCCAGAGGCCGCAACGAGCAGGGCGAGGGTTGAGGAGACCATTTCGGTGGAGGGGTGAAAGGAGAGGGAGAGTG
This sequence comes from Calycina herbarum, assembly GCA_001414485.1. Lineage (NCBI taxonomy): Eukaryota > Fungi > Ascomycota > Leotiomycetes > Helotiales > Pezizellaceae > Calycina > Calycina herbarum. The sequence goes on along the minus strand of LLEY01000168.1, from coordinate 52,756 downwards.
GGGATGGGGAAAGAGGGAGGAGAGCTCTTTTATGAATTGAATGAGGAGGGAAGGGATTTAAATACTATACTCAATTGGGCTCTCCGGACGCGTAGATTCGTGCCTGCATGGTCCCATCTCCATGTGCTAGGTGGTACCTGGGCGAGGTGGTGTAAATCCCAATGTTATACCGGGTACGTGCTATCTTGAAGAGGAAGGTCCTCGAAAGATAGCCCCTGCTTGATGATGGCATCACCCGCGTCTTACGCACTGGAAGACTAGGGAGAGGGGTTCCGAGGTATAACTTTTCTCCGTAATTAAGAGAAGATTAAGCATGCAGAAAGATCCATGTTTATCTTAATCATTTCGTCGAATAAAAGGACTCCGGATTTTTCTAGCAATCGGGAAAGCCGGGGTGGTGACCCGCGCCGAGAGAAAACAAGCTCACCGTTCCCATGCTTGTATTTAGGAAGGTGGGGCGACGTTGAAGCTCCCTGAGTTCCCCTTCGGATTCAGATGTAGATGAATTGTTCCCCCAAGAGAGTGATAAGCACTCATCCCCCAACTTTTCATTCTCCTCTTCATCCTATCCAATCCAGCAACGACATACTCCAAATCCTTAGAGACAAACAAAAATGACACCGCAGAGACGGAGCCTACATGTGAGGCTTCGAAAGTCGAATCGTGCCGTCCCTTCTGACCAAACAATGTCTCTCTCGTCACGGTGACACGATGTCGACATCGAGGTCGAGGCAAGACGGGAAGGAGCAACAGAGGGTGGTTGGATCGGTTCAATTCAGGCAAGGAACGACCCCAGACATCGAAGCTTGAAGTTCTTCAAATACCTAGGTATGCATCTCTCGACGTCTTTCTAAAGAAGTAAGGGTGCACACAACAATGCGACTGGGTGTCAAGACGCAAGAGAGCTTCTTTCTTCTTCTTTTTTCAGCATCGGAGTTCGCTCTCACTTCGTAACCCTTTCCAGAAACGCAGATTCAATACAACACAGTAATCAGAAAAATAACACTTAAAAATAGAGAATGACTCCGAATTAATTTGTTGTACAAGTTCTCAGATAATTCAATCAGATCGTTGTCGTGTGGTTCTTCAAGATTGCAAAACGACGCGTCCCCGTAGACGTTTCTTCCTTCCCTCCTTAGAAATGTACCTTGATGGAAAACAGTAACAGGGAAAGAACTGCTACGTAAGTATCCGGAGACAGGTGCCTTCGACCATCAGAGTTTTCTAATGCCCAGGGAAGGAGCAACCAGCAACCAGCTCCCAAAACCTCCAGCAAATAATGAAAGCAATTAAACAAATTAACTTCCCAACGCTAAACCGCGCACTAGACAATATATTAAGACCATCAATATCTAATTTCGCTGCCCCCAAATATGATTGGCTTACTCAATAACTGACTTTATTTGTAGCTTACTCGACATTCAATAGTTTACTCAACATAATGTTGTTGGCCCCCAAATACGAGGCCTGGGTTACTGCCGATAACTAATGGCTTACCTCGAAATTTGATAGCTTACCCGTAACATTATTTTTGGCCCCCAAATATGGTGTTGGCTCACTCGACATCTGCTAACTTACTCAATCACTGTAAGCTCATTCGCTGTCTGTTGGCTTACTCGATAATTAATAGCTTACTCTGTTTTATAGCTGATCCAATAATTGATGGCTTACCTGCAACCCTCTTTTTCGCCCCCAAATCTAGTACCTAGGTTACTCGACACGAGATAGCTTACCTGCAACTATTTTTTTTGTAGCTTACCCTTCAGCTTACCCACAACCATCTTTTGGCCCCCCCCCCCAAAAACCTCATAACTTACTCATACCCATCATGGCATCAACTTTCACCACACAAACTCTCATCACCTAGGCCGACTCTTAAATGTACAGTACCCCGCGACTCCTAGCACTCATCGTAGGGTGATCTCCGTCGCTGCTCCCAAGTCGTCCCTTCAACCTCATTCAACCTTAACTCGGGCCTCACCAGAAATGACTAGACTTGAGGTCGCTCCTTCCCTCTCTCGCCTTGGCCTAGACCCCACTCATTCTACCTGCACAGAGCAAGAGGGGAAGGCACGACCCACGATCCAATGGAGAGCGCATCCCATCTAGGTGGCCATGGCGACATACCCGGAAGACCAATTCTCTCAATTTCACCAACTTCTTAGTTGAAGAACATCTACAATACTACTTAAAAACTTTGAACTCTGATAGAATCACACCGAATCAAGAATACCAAGTTCAACAAAACCCAAGTTATTCTAAAAATTTCAATTGTCCAAACCTCGCGTCTAAAGTACATTGCTATAGAGCCGTGCCATTGATACAATTATGAAGTGTCTCCACGCAGTCCTATTCAAATAGACATCTCGTGTTTAAAACCACTCTCCACCAACCCATCTGTTGAGGAAATCTAATGATGCTACTGGCTGATCCATTGGGACCATGTGGCCAGCACCGAAGATTTGCATGAAAGTGAAGTTTCCACTGTTCTTGATCTTTCCGTACTTGTGGCCATCATCGAGCTCAAGGTCCTTAGCGGATGCCTTGTTAAAGCTCTTTTGTCCGGGCCACTCAAGAGCCTCTGTCCAGGCTTGGTTACCGAGCCACTATGATTTATTAGCATGTTGTTCTCAAACCAAAGTTTTCACAGATTATCGAAGTAACTTACGTTGCAGATGAAATCGGCATCACCAGCGTAGATTAGAACTGGGAGCTCCTTGAGTATACCTGGAACAAGACGGTGGAAAGGTTGCATCCAGTCACCTTGGAAGAGGAAGTTTCTGTTGATATCGAAATTGCAGCTGTCATATGTGCTGACTTCAACACCGAGCTCAGCTTGGACGTCCTTCTTGTTGAGGAACTCGCTGATCCAGCCAAGAGCAGAGTAGCAGAGATTGCTAGAATCTTCACACTTTCCTCGGATGTCATAGACGTTCTGATAATGTTAGTAAATCAATTGTATTGGGACTGAGAGTTTCTTACCTGGCCAGTCTTCTGGTAAGGACCGATCATAGCATTGTTGCAGTAAATGCTTGCTGGAACACAAGACCAAACACTCTCGCTATCGTAGCAGTTTTGGATGAGACTTTGGCAGCGAGGAAGAGCGTTCTCCATTGCCTGGCACTCTCCCTCATCGAGAACAGCCTTGTATCCACCCTTTCCACATGCCATTGGCTTGTAGTATTCGTATTGGGTCAACCCATCAGTGAGACCATTTCCGATCAAAACAGACTTGATGTTGATGTTACGCTTCTTGTGTGCGAGTATCTCAGCCGTGAAAACTGGGATATAGTGACCGGCATATGATTCTCCAGCAATGTGGAAGTCCTGCTCCGCGTATTCGGGGAATTGCTTGAAGAAGAGTGTAAGGAGAGCATACACATCCTTTCCGGCAGCGATTGTGTTGCTGACAGAATCACCACTGTAGGAGTAACCGACATTGACTGGTTGATCGAGGAAGATAACCGAAGCATTGGCGTTCCAGGAATATGGGTTGTTCTTGAGCTTCAAGTTCTTGTCGATTGAAGCAGGGCCGAGCTCGAGGAAGAGGCCGGTCAAGGATGAGCATCCTGGGCCACCGTTGAGCCAGAGGATTACGGGGTCGTTCTTTGGGTCATTTCGGGATTCAAAGAACCCTATGAGCATGTTAGAGGCATTTCCCGGACCATTCCATTCAGGATAGACTTACAGTAGAAAAGATGCTTGTCTTTCTCGTCGTCATCAAGGTAACCACTGTACTGCTTCACGGTATCAACACCAAGCTTGGAAGGGTCAACCTTCTTGGCTCTGAGGTTGTAGTTCTCGAGTTTCCCGTCAATCTCTCTCTCCTTCTCGCCGTTTGAGTTCTCAACCCAGACGCTCTGAACGTCAGCGCCCTTGACGATATAGTCCCAGGTGCTATCCGGTCTCTTTACGTGTGGCTTTGGGGCAGAGAAGAAGTTGGCCTTCTCCATGGCTTCCGGGAAGAGCATGGTGACCTCGTCCCAGACCTGCTTGACCTCGCCGGACATCTCCTTCATCGAGTCGGAAAGAGAGCCGAGAGACTTTGACCAGGCATCGACAACTGGTTTTGTGATTTGTTGGAGGGGGTTCTGCTGAGCATTGCCACCCAAGATCTGTTGTTGAGATGCGGTGGCAGCGCCTAGGAGGACGGTGGATGCGAGGAGCTTCATGATGAAGGTTGCCAGATGGCAGAGGGTGTGGTTTCGGGGGGTTGTTTGTAGATTGGGTATTATGAAGTCTCACCAGGAGCTGTATTGATGGGATGCTCTAGTGTTGATGGAGATGGAGATGGAGATGGGGGATGGAGGTGAGGATGAGGATGATAAGAGAAGAGAGAGCTGGGAGAGCGAAGCAGTCACAGTGATATGGGCTTGTGATGCTGTGCTGTACCTTGTTTCATGGTTGGCCGGGGAGCTTCCACCGACCTGGGCTAGCTCATTACGTCGTCCCCAGTTGAGCAGCTGCCTGCCCGATAACGATTGCGGGCTGTTGCGTTTGCGGAGTTGTGCCTGCCCTGACTCAGGAACTGCAGAAGATAAAGGTAAAAGCGGCACTATTTTGAACTCTATCAGAGTTAACTTCGAATCCCCTGAGTAGTAACGAACGAAAGAAGGCTGTTCTCTCAAGGTGCCTATCACAAAAATACCTCAAAATTCTCTGGACTCTCTTTTAGATTCGCTCCATGTCAGAGGAATTTATGCGTTGTCACGCTTATGCTGCCGCTCTTCTTGTCTGACAGGCACACACGTGCCGCATCGGGATTCTCGGTGGTTCAGTCCTACCTAAAACCTCGAACCTCAGGAAATCGTCTTTACGAGGGGCGTCAATCAACCCAAGAGTACTCGAGAAACTCCATTACCCAAGGCGGGTCTCAGACCACAATATTCGAGTGAGTGCTCACCTGTAAGTGGAAGGAACAATTCCTTCATGACGCTCGAGAAAAAAACGTGTCACGCTGTTTACGGATCAAGTACCATATTTACCCCTCCATTTTGTTTCCCTCCCCTCCCCCACCATCATCAGCTCACTCAAGCGAAAACCCATCACCACCAAATACCATCTCAAATCATACACTCTCCTAGATCAGAAGGACACAAAACACACAAGCACAAACTCAGGTCATAGCCTCACCCCCACCATGCCAATAAACCAACCCTCCAACCAAATAAAACTAACAAACGTCTCCCTCGTACGCCTCAAGAAAGCAAAAAAGCGCTTCGAAATCGCCTGCTACAAGAACAAAGTCCTCGAATGGCGCTCAGGAATCGAAACAGACCTCGACAACGTCCTTCAAATCGATAACGTCTTTCTCAATGTCTCCAAGGGTCAAACCGCCCCCTCAGCAGATTTGCAAAAAGCCTTCGGTGCAAAGACTCCGGTGAAGGATATCATCCTCGAGATTTTGAATAAAGGGGAGTTGCAGGTGGGAGAGAAGGAGAGAGCGGCACAGTTGGAGAGGGTGCATAATGAGATTGTCGATATTGTGGCGAGTAAATTGGTGGATCCTAGGACGAAGAGGGTTTATACTACGGGTATGATTGAGAAGGCTCTTGAGATGTTGAGTTCGCAAGGGTCTCAGGCACAACAAGAGAAGACTGCCGCAGCTGCTGGCGATGCTGCTGCTACACCGACTGCAGAAGGAGAGGCGAAACCAAAGGTCAAGGAGCATACTTGGACTGGTGTTTCTGCCACGAAGAGCGCGAAGAGTCAGGCTTTAGATGCTATGAAGGCACTTATCATCCACCAACCTATTCCTGTTGCGAGAGCTCGTATGAGGCTACGGGTTACTTGTCCAACGGGTATCATCAAGCACGCCGCCAAATCCGTACCGAAATCTCATGCTGAGGTCGAACATGGCGAGGAGAAAACCAAGGGTACCGTTAAGGATCATATTTTGAGCTTCATCGAACAAGTTGAGCATCAGGATGTCGTTGGTTCAGAATGGGAGGTGACTGGTTTTGTCGAGCCAGGTGCTTTCAAGGGTTTGGGAGATTTTGTTGGAAGTGAGACGAAAGGTCAGGGCAAAGTTGAGGTTTTGGAGATGGCCATTATCCAGGAGGATTGATCGAGTGGTTTTGAGAGCGGGTTTGAGGCTATCTCGAGCGTATCATCGAGAGTGACTTTTGAGATTCTGACAATATTCCCTACTTGTCTGGTCAAATTCTCCTCCAGTAGTTATTTAGCATAGCGAGCAAAAAAGTGAAATCTACAAAGCAAAACAAGTACTGTTCCATAATTCCATTCAATTTCATATCACATTGGATAAATCGTTGAAGTTTTATTTTTTGTTCCTTTGACTAGATGCAGTAGAATACACCGAGTTCTTGCTTCATGTCGAAAGAGCAGTAAAGCCAAATAATGCACCGGATACAGAAAGTATCAATCCATCGCCAAGCCACACTCCATCCGGCCGATTTATCCCATTCCCATATGCGCTTAACCTCCCTTCTTCTTGGAGACACCGACAGTTCTACCTCTACGTCCAGTGGTCTTGGAGTGTTGTCCACGAACACGGAGACCCCAGTAGTGACGAAGACCACGATGAGCGCGGATCTTCTTTAGGCGTTCGAGATCGTCACGGAGCTTGGAGTCGACACCGTTGGCGAGGATTTGAGAGTCTTTGCCATCGACGATATCGCGTTGACGATTGAGGAACCAGGCTGGGATCTTGTATTGGGTTGGGTTTTGGATGATGGTGACGATTCGCTCGAGTTCTTCGGAGGTGAGTTCACCGGCACTGTTATCCCCATATCAGCCTTGTTGTTCCGCCAAATAATCCCACGATCTCCAAATATCGTCCCGAGGGCTTCTTACCGCTTAGTCAAGTCGACATCGGCCTTCTTGCAAACTAAAATCGAATATCGGCGACCTACACCCTTAATCTGTTTGATGAAGTTAGGATCATGTTCAAGAATGTCTGATGAGGTTGTTGTGATGTTGGAGGGTGTCTCGAAGATATGGTAGGTATGCGACATGGAATTGAGGCCGGAAACGTACCTTGGTGAGAGCATATGGGGTGATGACACGACCGTCAACATTGGTGTTGAGAAGTCGCAGGATGAACTGGAAGTTCGTCTTTTCTCCTGAGACGAGCGACATTTTGACGTTTGTCGTTGGAGTTGTATGCGGAACAGAATTTTGAGGCTTCTCCAGATTGAAAGTACAGTGGTGGCCCGTGCTGGCGCCAAGGTGCTAGCGAGTGCTTCATGTGATGCCTAAGCTGGCTTTTATCATGTGATTTATGCTCTCGACTCCTTTGCAAGTGCTCTTTAATGATGAGATCAACCCAAGTTCCAATTGTTCCAAATGTAAGAGATAATATAAGTTTGTTATTATAACTCTTTCGGATAATTGAGTTGATTGTTCTATTTTTGTTGAAGAATTGAGATTATTACCCCAGAAGCTTAACACAATTCCGGTTCAATGATAAATGAAACTAGAAATGTTTTACGAGTCAAGTGCTGTTTTTCTCTCCTAGTTTCTATTTCTAATACTTTGATTTAATGAGGCTCACGACTTCGTAAGTGATGAAGGCACCTCTCTCGGATTTTCTGAGAGACTTCGAGAAGACAGTTCTCATTGCGGATTTGCTTCTGAAAATGAGATAATGCTTTGATGTGCATCTTTGAACCCGGTACAAATGGAAGCATAGGATTGCTTAGCGAGCTCCATGAAAGCACCTTCAATGCATTCAATATGTCTTTCAGTATTCGTTATTGTTCCCTTTCTATGAGACAATGCTGATAAATTGTCCTAAATTCAAGGAGTGATTATGTTAGCTTTCTTGAACAATTGAAGTATTTCATACCAGGTAAAAAGAGACGAAGTTCTACATGAATTCACCAAATCCGGACTTGAAGAAGATGTCTTCAATCAAGATATAAATAGCATTTATCATCCTCTCAAAGTTCTATGACCATGTCTTCCGATTTCTTTTCATGGTTTCTATATCTTCTCACAAGAATTCGGATTTCCTCCTATTAACCTAGCCCGACAATTGTCCTTCCAACTTCACTGTGCCGGAATCAAGCTAATTTGATTGATTTATGTTAGCCTTGTAGAACAATTGAATTGGTTGTTCCAAGTCACGACGGATGATCGAAACTTCCATTCAGAGGATAAGAATAATCGTGGGAAGCTTTTCCCGGCTGGACCCATAGAGGTTGAATACTGATAAATAATAGATTCGTCTATTGAATTTCATGCATTTCAAAAAAGACAAAGTAATTATAATAACCTTCAATGTTCGTCAACTTGGAATTTTAACTTAGTGCCCAGCTATGTATAGATTTTAGAACGCCAAGATTTTTTTTGGAGAAACGAGAGTAGGTTAAAAATTCCATGAGCAGAAGGGTACTGGACATAAGGATTTCTAGGACCCCTACTTTCAAATGTAGAGGATTAATTGCAACATGAAATTTGGAAGAAATTAAAACAGTTGTGATGTTGCATTGATCAAGTGAGCGAAGACCAGAGTTTTTCAAAAAGTCGAGGTGGTGGGGTGGCCCGTGCTGGCGCCAAGGGATTAGCGACTGGATTTTGAGGGCGACACCCTACTTTTCGAGATTCTGCTGCGAACTTTCGTACCTCAAATTATACCCAACAACCATCGTCGCCGTCACGCCAAATCGCAACCATGGTCAGATACGCCGCGACCGAGATCCACCCTACGAAGAGCGCTCGCTCGAGGGGAGCTTATTTGAGAGTGTCATTCAAGAACACTGTACGTCCCGCTCGCTGCGCAGAGATCCCCGAATTGAAAAATACTGATTGACGGCGAAATTAGCGTGAGACCGCACAAGCCATCAACGGATGGAAGTTGCAACGCGCCGTTGCTTTCCTCGAGCATGTTAAGGAGAAGAAGGAGGCTGTCCCAATGAGACGTTATGCTGGTGGAACTGGACGAGCTGCACAGGGTACGGATCACGAAATATTACAATTGGGAGGGGCACATATTCGCAAAGGCAGAGGCTAATGGGGGTTAATTTCAGGCAAACAATTCGGTGTCTCCCGCGCCAGATGGCCAGTCAAGTCCGCCGAGTTCCTTTTGGGTCTCCTCAAGAACGCCGAAGCCAACGCAGATACCAAGGGTCTCGATACCGGTAACTTGATCGTCAAGCACATCCAAGTCAACCAAGCACCAAAGCAACGTCGACGAACATACCGAGCCCATGGTCGTGTAAGGATCTCTAGACAGAAAGGTTCGAAGGAATGGATCGCTAACGAGAATCTAGATCAACCCATACATGTCCAACCCATGCCACATCGAGTTGATTTTGACTGAGGGTGAGGAGGTCGTTCAGAAGTCCGAGGCAGTTGCTGGTCGTGAGGCAGCACACTTGTCCTCAAGACAACGTGGTGCTCGTCAACATCGTGCTATCACCGCTGCATAAATGGCTGTTTTTTATGGTTTGGGGCGCGAATGGGTTTCCTGATGACTGACGGTGTCATTATTGAAGACGCTTCTCTATGGGATGATATGTACTTCGGTAGCTTATTGCTGGTCACCAAGGAGAAAAAATGATTCATTAAAGCACATACGATGTTATGAGTGAGAATTGCATTTTTCAATTTTCGAAATTCGGCTTTGCATTCACTTGGATGGTGAAAGTTACAGAGTCAGTACATATTGTATTACAAAGCCGCCAATCTTCCCTTTTTGAGTTTGCAATGGATGGATCTGTTTCCCATATATTCTTGTCTCCAATCTCTATGTGGCGAATGTGCTTACCTATGCCTTTATATCGCATCCTTGCCACCACTCGAAGGGTAGTAGATGGGCTTGGGCAAGTTGTTTCTGGAACAACATCTCTCCATCGTCGAGTATCTTGGTTTGAGTGTTGATGATATGACTACAGCTCCAATTCAACGCTCAAGTTCGATTTCTGCTATCTTTTGAGAATCTGTTGAAGCACATCTTCTGGCATACCTTTATCCTATTCCTTTGTAACATAAGCATTTTGGACGGACCGTTTTGACACCGTCCAGTTTCCGGTTTCCAGAAGTGCTGTTTGATTAGGAGTGTTTCGTACTTATTGAAATGTATTCTCAAAGGTCTAGAAGCCTTTTTGCATTCCCCTCGATATTTCTTAATTGCATATATTCAATTATTGTAATTCATTCAATTATCTACCCCCAGAAGAATAATTGACATTGAACTTGTCTCCTTGGCGGAAGGTTTCTGTCCCAAAGAGTACTTTGACCTCGGCAAATTTGCTCTTCTCCTCTCACAATAAGCTGATATTGCAACCATGCTTGAGAGTTGGGAAAGTGTCAGGACTCAGTTCGGGGGAAGGTGAAATAGGTTCATGTTTTACTTCCTATCTTCCAGTGTCAAATCTACATATAAGTCTTCTGTTTGCATTCGAGGTAGTAAGTCTTCTTTCTTCTACGATCAAGAGGAGGCACAGACAGACGGCAATAGTCTATACAAGTTTATCAACTGCCCTCGTCTTTTGGTCTGCTTACCTACCATTCGGAATTTTCTTTCTAGATTCTACCCCGCGGTCACTTTTAGAAACTTAGCACCCCAACCCCAATCTAGCTATCCTTTCTTCCTTCTCCGTGGTTTCTGAAGCAAACTACAGAATATTTGAACCCCCCCCCAAATTGACGCATAGCGAAGACAAGACAGTAACCACCGATCTCTTTCCCTGGTTAGCTCTATTCTCGGTTCCTCTTTACAAGTGACAATCATAGAATTCTATTGAAAGGGAAAAACTTGGTTCGGTTGTTTTGTGCTTTTGAATTCTCAAATGAATTCCAAAAACAACTTCGACTTATGCAAGCTGCCAGAGAACGTGAAAAAACATATAAGATTAAAGTATTTGGAGAAGCAGCCTTGAGTACATAAGAGCCCGATGGTCCATCGTAGACTTACCTGCTTTACAAACTTGTTGGGAGGCCCAGAAGAATTGAGTTTTTTATAAAAGAGGTTATTGATAGCTAACAGTCGCGAAATTCCATCGACCTTCATCTTCTTAAAAAAATTCAACTCTCCGAAACCGTTAATGTTCAGATATTAGGAATACAGGCTTTGCTCCAAGACCAGTCGCCGATTCAGCGGAAGTAACAGCACCAATACCTGCACTAATACTCATGAACACCTTGAACCATAATCTTCGTGCTTCGCCTAACAAACTTTCGTAATTGTCATGTACAACTGTGAAAAGAGCAAGTATTTTCAAAGTCATCTTTCTTAGGCTAAAGGCAGTACGTGTTCTCTCTTACTTGAGGACTTAATAGAATAGTCCATACCACAACAGCTTCTCTCAAAATAGCCTCTAATCAGCCCCTTTTCAAAGACCCCAGTCACTATTTCTTTAAAGCTAGGTCAACCCAACAGTTTCATAACCCCCTTCAAGCCCTCAAACGAGTTCATTGATAATTTCATTAACTTGATATTGGTTATGAGAACAAACGATGGAGACTATAAAAAAGTATACTTTCAAAACACTTTGAAACTTCCTCGGAAACTATCAATCTTACCAGAGGTAGAACCCGCAAGAAGACTGTCAAAGACAGAAACCTTTACCTGTCAGGCAGAAAGCAAATTGTTTCACTTCACTTCAGTTTGAGTGGCTTTCCAATAGTAGCTAATAACTGAATCCCTTTTAAGAACTTATACCTCGCAAGTTATCATATAAAACAAACAAAGCGACATATGAAATTTCACTTGCTATTTCCTATCTCGAATCCCTGTCCACAGCTCTACTCGATCTGGATTACACTCTCTAGAAAGTTCCTATTGAATAGATCTAGACCAACTATAAAAGTTTGCCTAAAGAAAAAGAACTAGTTCTAGACCTTCTCTAACAACATTGCTCATATTATTAAGGATCTCTTCACTACGTAGTAACTTACAAAACTTCTCAGATCCAATATTATCTAGTCTGTGAATCACTTATTAACTTTTGTGGGCTAGATTCCCCATTGACCAAGAGGGAACCTAAATCGCAAAAATTGATAATCAACTTGGCGATTTGGGGTATGATATAATTCCTCTAGTTTTTTCAACACAAGATAATAATACGGTATCTATCAACAAAGCCGAAAATCCCTCGGTTTAAAAACAGGCACGCCAAACCCACTAGCGAAACGTCATAGATCGGGACAGAAGTACTGCTCAAAGAGGTATAATCCCATTAATCATTCAAGCACGCGAGGCTTGATAAATCGAGGCGCCAGGGAAAGTTCTCCGAATCTCCCCTAGCGCTTCCAAAGTTAAGTGGCGTCCCCATAGGGCAAGAGCTACCTACACGTAGAGCTACTCCAAGCCATCATCCATTCGGGACGCTTAGCTCAATCACTTGCCCTGGCCAAAATAGCGCAAACGCCGTTCCCCTGGACACGTTGAGTGACATCCCACGAGAGCAGGCGCTACCAAGAACTAATAAAAGCTATGATGACCGTGGGCTCGATATTTAATTAGAGAGCCGATATGTTATGTGATACCCCCTTTCCCAGTTCGTGGCGCCTTAGTTTACTTAGCAAAAGTTCCCTGGCCAAAATAGCGTCAATACCGTCCCCCTAAACCAGCCACAATTTAAAGACCGTCCCCCAGCAAACTATTGACGCCACATCAACAGAACGGTCACATGACAACCAAAAAAAAAGGGACGACACTTCAAGCTCATACTTTACATTCAAACCTCTACAAAGCTCGCTCTTTGGTCGTATTAAGTCTTCTACAGATATACAAATACACAACACCTCATTTCCTCAATCACAAACGAGAGAAGAAAATGAGGAGAAGAAAAAGAGTAAAAATCCTGAAGAACTTTACGTACGCTAGGTCGAAATTTGACTACCGCTGTGAGCCTTATCAATCCATCGCATGAAGAAAAAGCCTGAGACAAAAGCCATATGATTCGTCCAATCTCTCATGCACCCATCATCCATATCCCATCCACGCTATGCTTTTAGACAAAAGAAGAAAACAAGAACATCATAAATAATTCCATCAACGGGAAGTGTAATTTGCGCAAAGAAAGAAACCACAACCGAGAAATGATCCAGGTTGCGAATTTCATCTCAGTTTCAGGTATGCCTTGGGCCAAAAAGGACCTAAGCATTACTTATGCTGCTTTGAGGACTGGTAAGACACTCAACCGGAGGTTCAGCAACTTCAATCAGTCCATCAAATCGTCCCCGTCCCGCATGCATAAGTCCATCACATCTCGCCTCATGAGCCAACTGCTTTCTTGAACCGTCCCAGCCAACACTCATATCCCACGCATTCCGGAGAGTAGCTGTCTCCATAGCCGACATGTGATTCACGACAGTCGCAAGCGTATGATCGTCTGATTTCATCATGTGAGTTGAAATATCTGAGGCTCTCTTGGAGGTGTGACTTGGAAGTGTGGTGCCATCGGGGTCGATCACGGTCTGGTCGTAATCAAGAGGTAGACATGCGTAGCCACAAGATATGAATTCCAGCTTTGTGAGTCTCGTGAATGCGCGAGGAGCAGGTTGAGGTCCAATCTCCTTGTCGTATCGAATGTGGCACAGGTTGGTACCGGGTGTGAGAGAGCTAATAATTTGAGACCATGAACCAGCTCGAACATTGATCCATTCCAAGCCTACTGGATCCGGGTCAAGATTTACAGGAGGCTGCTGTGCGGCAGCCTGCATTTGCAAAACTGCTTGTTGTAGTTGTGGGCCGTGATGAGGTCCGAGTGCAGCCATCGCATTTTGCAATTGGGCAGGATTGGCAGCTTGGGCGAGAAATTGTTGTTGAGCAGCCATAGGTGGAGGTTGGTTGAACAAAATATGGGCAGGATTTGGGTTTAAATTCTGTAAACCATTAGGTGCAGCAACTGCTGGCTGTGTGTTTGCAGGGACAGGTGCAGTCAAAGAGACCGAGTCAAGTTTTAGACTTTTCAGATTTGCAGTCCTCAAATATGAGCCGAATCTTCCCAAAACATGGGGAGAAATCCAGCAGTTCTTCAGGGATAAATTCTTGACGTGAGGCAGAGTCAATACCTTCGCCAAATGAACTCTGTTGATCATATCAAAGGCTTTTGGGACCAGAGGTGCTGCAAGGAGGTGCTGATTACGCGAAAACATGCCAGGCGCATATTCTCCACCACAGAGCCATTCGAAATGCAGCGACGTGATATTCGTCCGATGAGAAATTTGGTCGTGAAGAATTTGATATGCTCCAGTGACAGATTTAGAAGGTTGAATTGAGTTGTCCTGAACAAAGCTTGTTGGAAGCTTGACCACCTCTCGCCAATCAGGGATTACAGCCAGAGAAAGGGTGTCGAGTGACGGAAGGCTATCCCAGAAATCTTCACGTCGAAGCATGGGTAGGTGTCGACTTGGGATGCGTGCAATGTTGAGTTCAGTGACTTTGCTAAATGTTGAAGGGTTATCGATGACAGCGATGACATAGGATTGCATAAAAGCACACTGGGCCCATTCAGTCTCAAGTAACATCTCTCTTTGCGCGCTCGTGAGATCATTTGGCTTCAAAGGGTAAGTGTCGCTTTTGGCACTACTACTGGAAGCATGCGAAAAGAGCGGGTGGAGCTGAAGCTCCTCATCTTGACCACTCCCATCGTCCTCGTCATCCTCATCCCAATTGGTTGTCGCCTCCATAGGTCCATTCTCGAGGCCTCTTGGTGCGAGAATAGCTCGGCGAAAGCCTTCCAAGGAGATGGGGCTTGCATAGTAGTTATCAAGAGAACCATTGGCAACCGGATCAGTAGCTGATAACGAATCCTCAGATTCGAGCATCATACGAACTGAAGCTTCCAAAGTATCTCCACGATATCCCGCTTCTTCCAACATTCGCTCAAAGGCTGCATACAAACTGCTGTTACCTTGAGAGAACAAGGCTAGATCGGAAGTCCTTGAGCCTTTGACTCTCTTTGAGGGGTATTGTCTAGGCTCTGGCACAAAGCTCGATTTTCCAAACACAACTGGCTTCTCTCCCTTATCGAAAACCTTTTTGTTGATATCAGGGCCCGCAAGCCATCCTAGACCTCCATCAATTGACAAACCGAACACTCTGGCTTGTGAAATATATCTCAGAGCCCTGGCCATTGTTCGTGTTTCATCCGCTGTTTGCTCCAAGCCTTCAAGCTGAGTATATCTATTGTATTTCTTGTATGGCCAGCGGTAGATTCCCCAAAAAGATGTAATGGCCTCTTGGTCGCTTTTCAGAGGTGGATTCGCCAGTTTGTCCTCGTCAAACTCGAAACTCATGGCAAACTTGCGGATTCGATTTCCGAAACTGTAGATTAAATTTGTTAGTCTAGACCATCAATTGGATAGAATGAATGCCAGACGAACCCCTCAAAAACCCTCATTCCTTTGTCCTGTAGCATTACGGCACCTAGACGTTCAGTGATTCTGGGATCGGAAGCTCCTGATATTCCATATATCTCCGGCCTAAATGGGACAACCACCACCCTAAATAAATGTTCGGACACCTTCTCCTCGAAGTCGTGGTTGACAAGGCGCATGTTTTGGACGGCCGAACGGGGAAGATATTCGATGATCAAGGTAAAGATTTCGACGGGCAGTGCTTTTTTGGGCCATGATACTAAGCGTGAGGCTGTTAGAGATATAATCATGTATATAATTACATATATACATAACGGTATGTATTGGAAGGGGGACGTACTGGTCTTGGATCTCATTGCAAAGGTTCCCCGCGTCTTCCGCTTCTTGGATGGCGTTGAATCCGACATGCTGCCTGCTGATTTCCTCATCACCAAGAGGCTCCTTGAGATGACTGATCCAGCGCGTCTCGGGATGTTAACGATACGGTTCCGGCGCGAGTTGGGTTGCTGCGATCAACAATCGCGAGAGGAAGCACTGCCTCGTCGGTTTGGCGTCGGAAAAAGTAGCCCTAGCAAGTTTGCGGATTGCAGACGGTGTTGATTGGATTGTTGGGCTTTAGATGCGTGATAGATCTCTTGCTCAAATTGATGGGTTATTTGCGGAATGTGAGGCTCGAATGGTGGTGGGTATGGAGTTGCGTGTGGTGGAAGTGATATCTGGTGGGTGGGGTTGCGCTGGCGTTTGCGACAGGACGACCTACTTTTTAGCTCCCGTGGTACGTCACACGATTCGTCAAAACAAAGTGCCGTGAGGGTACCAGCATAAACGAATTTCAGCCTTGTTCAGCCTTGCGTCCGTAGCCTTACGTAGCGAGCCAAAAATTGGGAAAATTGCTGTACTGGATTTTTGGTTTCTAATTGTTTTCTATAGCTAGATCGCATTGGAACTTACAGCGAGCCACTTTTTACCAAGTTTCCAAGTAAAATATCTACGGGTCGTAGGGCAATGACCAAAGCAACCAAAGCAACCTAGATAGCCTTGACTAAATTAGACACTCCAGAGGTCACCAAAACTGATATCAATCAAAGCGGATTCATGAAATAAGTCTCTTCATTTAGATTATCTTTACTAATAGCACATGGTCTCCTCCCAGCACAAAACTCAACATTCCAACGAACCGGCCTGCAGCCGTAGAAACATTGCCAGATCAATTTATGATCGCAGAGGAGAGTCTCAACCCACCCCCAAAAAGTATGAAACCCATGCCATCCCTATCTGATGCTTCCATCCAATGCAGAATGATGAAAATGGGAAAATAAAAGATCAAATATGAGCTTTTGTCTTGGGTTGTGGTATCGTTCGTAAGCCCTCCTTGCGCCGTGAAGAGTCAAAAAGCAAAACATGCAAAAAAGAGCATATATAAAATGGTAATAAGCAAGAAAGGTAGTGTCATAAAACATATCTCGTGAGTAGATTCGGAAGTCGATGGGAAGCGGGCTTAAGACTCCTTCTTAACTTCCATCAACCTTTCTAGATCCACGCCGGTGAGATCATCCGCGATCCATGGACCTTTCTCCTCTTCCGTGGAGTTGTGGAAGGCGTCCGCTCGTCGCATCGTCTGGACATCCAAGTCCGTGACGTAGGCCTTATCGTTGGCCAGCTTCATTCGGACCTCGTAGTCGGTGTCGAGCATCATATCGTCTTTCCAGAGACGGCGAGGTCCATCGAATACACACAAAACACGCTTCTTCAACTTCATCTGGGAAGTTGGGCATCCCCAGGATGAGGGGTAGTCCTTGCGCTTCTTGCGACCCTTGGTGTTCAGTGTCACTCCGCCTTTGGAGTGAGTGAGTCCTCGGGACTTTTGCACACCGTTGGCGGGGTTTCGGTTTCCGCGTCCCTTACGGGATGACTTTGATCGTAGCGTGAAGTCGTCATCATTATCATCATCGTAATCTTCTTCATCCTCGTCCTCGTCCGCCGAGTAGACATTGGTTGTTGTGGGCAATTGGTTGTTGACCAGTGTGTCATGCACATCCTGATCCTGTTCAACTTCGGCCAGGCGCGCAGCATTGATGGCCTCAGAGGGCTCTTCTTGCTGAACTTGGCGGAGAACACAGTCGTCGAGATGCTCATAGAAGTCCTGCGCATTGCTAAAGGTAGCTGAGCAGGTAGAGCATTTGCCAGTCGCATCGGGTGCATAAGCAGAGAGCTTCTTACCGCTGTTGAGGCTTCCTGAAGTCTTCTTCCGGCTGTTAGGTGGGTTTTGTTCAACAGCGTGGACGGAAGTAAGGTGTCTCTTGAAAACATCTGCGCGGTTGAACGACTTCTCCGCCGCAGAACCAGAACCAGGACAGAAACCACAAACCATTGTCCCTTTGTAATGGGTCAATGTGTGTCGGTTTTTATCATACTTCCTGGCGAATCCCTTGATGTGGTAGTCGCAGGTCTGGATTGGGCATTTTTCCGGTCGCTCATTCTGATGCGTCAACATGTGTGCTTTAAGATCCTTGAAAATCTTGCCGCACTCTGGATAGGTGCATCGTCCCTTCTCCTTCGCATCTTCACCACTGTAGTTGCCGTCCTGGCTGCTGCACGATCGTCGTGAGCCCCCTGTAGAAGGCTGGCGAGGGGCTGGGTATGGGTACACGTAGTTCGCCATGTAGGGAGACTGGCTGCCCTGCTTCCCAGGTCGTGGGCTCCGTGACATTTGTGACAAAGCCGGTGATCCGGGGTATGCGGGTGGTTGGTAGGCATCATGGGATTGTGTGGTCGACGTTGGGCGGGTGGTGTATTGGGGGTGGAGGATGGAAGGGTCTGGAGAAGAGAACATGTTAGCAGGCTGTTCCGATCGAGTGTGTGCCTTCAATACGGTGCGCGGGAATGACAGAGGAAACCAACAAGAAGATTGAAGAGGAGGCACAAAGTTGCCGCTAGACTGAGAAAAGAAATGAGATTGACGATAAGTCGGTGTGGTATTCGGAGAAAATTGCTGGGATACAGCAGAGTCGGGGGAACAGGGATTCATCGGCCGGCCAGCGGACGAGAAAGCCTGTGACGGCCGTCGAGAAGAAGGAGAAGAAGTTGAAAACGCGGATACAGGAGATTTGAAACATTCATCAACATAGCTTTTTCTACTCGCACTGACAGGAGTGATTGGCGAGGCCATGTTAGAAGAAGCAACCGGTGCTTGAGAAGGAGCAAACGTGGACAAAGAAAGAGATGCAGAACCCGATGAGACAGAACCACGCTGATATGAGGTAGATCTAGAGATATTTTGACACTCACCAACAAAGCCATTGGGTTTGGCGGGATGGAAATTCAAATCGAAGTCTTCCATACCTGGAGGAGGGAATGAGTATTCATTGCCGGTAGGATAATTTTCATATCCAACTCCCACGATAGACGGCGTGAGACCAAGACCACCTTGAGTTGCCCATTCTGGCCCTGGGACAACATGTCCATGGATTGAGTGCGGCGATCCCATTGCGGAGGAGGTGGCCGAAGGTCCTGAAGCGGTCGAGTAGTTCGATGGTGCTCCTCTAAGTTCCGGTGACTCGAGGTATTGTGGTGCATCCGTCGCATACATGGTTGCTGTCTGGAAACCCGTGCTTGCTGGAAAAGCTTCTTGCGCTCTTGGGCTTGGGTATGAATAGGGGGAACTTGTGTCGATGTTGAAGTTTTGCCCAGTAAATGGGAACCCTTGAGGTGAAAACATTTGTGGATCTGGGTAAAGAGGAAAGTCTGCTCGTTCGTTGTCGTTCAGGTGGTTTAGCATGTTATATGTATGAGATGCAAGCGAGACCATGTTGTTGGGGGGGGGGGGGGGGGGGGGTTGAAGACGGTAGTTATCACCGACTGACGAAGAGTCAGGTTATTCGTTGGTGACGAACTGTTACTCGCTGGCGAATGCGTCTTGGATTGCTGCTGTACCTCTTTATAGGTAGCTCCAGGATGTCGGAGGGGAAGTGGTCAAGGAAGGATACCTTGACACTCAAACCGTTGGGTCGACGTTGACTTATATGGATTGTTGGTTGTCGATGTCTGCACGGATGATAATGAAGACTAGGGATGGCTGGCTCTGGAGTGGGTGTTGATCTTCTCGAATCTGAGACAGGAGGCCAGTGAGGTGATATATAAGTATAAGAAGGTTGGTGACGGGAAAAAAGTAAGGTTCGGTCGAGGCAGTAAGATTAAGTACAATGCGGTAAGACGAAGTTGTTGCTGATCGATGCCTTGTTCTTGCCAAGGGAGTTGAGCAGATCCGGAAGACCTTTGATATTGGATTGGGTTGGGTACGGAGGGGAAGTGTGAGGTACGGTAGGATGAATGTCTCTGGAATTGGGGCACTGGCTGGGATTATAATATTGGTCCTTCGACCGGGAGTCTTTCGAGACCGACCAGCAAGAAAATGCGCAGCCGGCAGGGCAAGGGGAGGGAGGGTCCACCACCCGCAGGGTCCGGGGAGGAAAAGGGCACAAGGATGGGACGATGGGCCAGTACAGTAACGGGGAGAGCCTGTTCCCTATTCCCCATTCTAGACTGCCCTCTGGATCTGCAGAACTTGGATGACCCAAACACCCCACAGGCCATCAAACACCAAAACCAAAGAAGAAAGTTCACGCACCCGCGCCTCGCTATAGGCTCATAGCCACCTTTCAGTGGAGTGATGGCTTTTGTGGTGGCTGGTGAGAGTAGTATGCGAACGATAACTTGCAGCGACCAGAGGCCTTCTTTCATGCTTTCTCTCCACATCGAACGACACGCTAAACGTTCTGTAATCAAGCGCAATACTATCATTCTGAGTTTTCCCTAGAGGACTACTCTAGTTGGTAGAAAGTTGGGGGGAAATGAAGAAAAAAAGGGGACTCTGAAGTCATGGTGTCGTAGCCTGACCTGCTCTCCGATCTTGATCTTGTTCGATGTGGTTACGCCTACTACTTGCGGGCTAAAAGCACTACTATGCCATTTCCAGCGACCAGCTTGGAACTAACTATGTGGCGCCATCGCAAGTCAATGGCTTCACCCCGCACAATCATCTTTATAATCAGAGCTCTCCGTTCACTTGCTCCAGAGTTCTGAATCCTCACCGTGGAGGCACTTCTCCCCCGATGCCCTAAAAGCTCGATTCCGCAGTCTCCGTGCATGCTGGCAGACACCAAGAAACACAGCCTTACCCGCTTGGGACACCCATCGTCGATTGTTTGGCTGGGACTCGCCCAGAATGCACATTTCGCAGGGTCTGCAGGCAGGGGCGTTCTGCATGCCAGGGCAATTTGATATCGCCATGTCCGTTCGTGTCGGTCAGAAAGGCGGCGGAGGCCAAAGCCAGAGCACCTTCGTAGCTATTCCAACCAAATCGCTGGCGTGCATCCCACAAACACCCTCACCTCACTTGCTTCAGAAGACCATCACATCCATCAACGGGGGCAACGAGTGTTGCCCATGGCTACGCTACCTGGCCTGGAATGACGGTCAACCCGCCTAGTGGAGAATTATGACAGACTCCGACTTTCCAACAGCAACGTGACTAGCTTGGGTCGACAGTTTTGGAAATCAGCAGAAAATCTCGTCATCCCGTTCAATAGAGGATGCCACCCCGGCTCACCAGAAATATGGGTTCGCTCCAGGAGAGTAGGTGTAGATCTCATTGCCTCAATCGGCCAAGTGGGCGATCAAAATTCCGGCCGGGGAATCTTTAAAGTTGCCCCCTGTCTCTCGCTTCCGTGCGCCTTTTTGAGACAACTCGCTGGCTGTGGTTGATAGAGCTTAATTCGCGATCGAGGATATCAGGGGAAGTCGATAGACCAAGTTCCTCTCGCATTAGGCGTTAGTGATACTGTACACACTTTGCACATAGCGTGGCAATTTCCCCTCACCGCGATTCTAGACGGGCGGGGTTTGTGATTGTAAGTGTGCCAAGTTGGAGTTGGACTCGGTGTCTGTGATTCATCATTTCATCTGAAGATTCTCCGTACCCTTCCAATTGACTTCCAAACTCGCATCTTCGTTCTTAATACCGAGGCATAGCATTGGTTGCCTAGATGCACGATACCGTCACGAATGGAGACACAGGACATCTTAAAGCGGTGGGTGTGTCCCTGTTGGTACCTCGGTCACTGGCCAGGTTGAGAGGGTACAGTACAGATTTCTGTGTATGTAATCAGATCCCACGATGCGGGTGGTGGGCATCTGGTTTGGTGGGGAGGTCTTCACCGAAGCCCCAGATTCAGAAATTGATGTGGCTAAGTGACCAGCATTGTCGAAGCGATTGGCTGAGGTACGAGCATGTTACGCCAACCAATACCCACGAGCCACAGAGCACCTCAATGAGGCATGGTTGCGAAGCATTCGGCTTGCTCCCAAAATAGCTGTCTGCTCCACTTCACACCCTCGGCACTGAAGTTTATGTGAAGGTCTTTGGTGTTTCTGCAGGGACTGCGCAAAGAGGCTGTGCTTTGTGCTTCTCAATATCATCACCATAATCGTTCTCACCACCATTAACCGCCCGCCGATTATCCAGATATCGTGGCAGCAGGCATATGCTCCCTTGGCTTCTTTAAACTACCGTCACCGATATTCCGATATTGAATATAAATGCGTCATAATAATCCTGCGTTGAACGTGTCAAACCCTTCTCGGAGGGCATCCAAGTCACTCTCCCCTGTACACTCAGTTAGTGTCGTTGGTTCGTTGGTTCAACTTAGGAGAACTCCCTAATTCAGACGGGCGGGAACGGAAAGACCCATACTAGGTGCGTTGGCGAGGCAGACTCTCTATGCTTTCCAAGATGTCTTTGGTTCAGTTTCTTCTGTTCGAGAATTTAACTCGTCAACACCCGATGATTGAGGTTCATTCAACCGGAAGGCGAGCCCCTGAGTTCCTCCCCTGGCCGTTGTTGGTTTGGGGGCCGCAAACCCATCTCCAGACTCTCCATCCTTCCGGGGGAGATTTGATTGGGTTTCGACAATTGGTGTGGTCCTTTCATTCGTTGTTCATCCTCTTTCATCCCCTTTAACCCGCAACGTTCATGGGCCCTTGGTCTCTGCACCATGTCGGATATGAACTGCTTTCGCTTCAGCCTTATGGACAGAAGCGCTTTCGTAATTGGACTGCAACCCCTAGCTGCAATATTACTGTGCCCAACCTTGGCGTCAGAAGCTTATACGGAAACGTGGACTTCCTGTTTAATGAGTGGCTGGACGGGTATCTTTCCAAACGAAGGAGCGTTGAAGGAACTATTCTCGGAAAGTCTTGCTGGTTCTGCCAAATCAAGCCGTTCAAGTGGCTGCAAACCCAGAAGGTCGTGTCAACTTGCCCAATGACTTTGCTCACTTTCCTGATATGTCGAATGAAAACTGCACAAGCTAGGTATGAGGCTCATGTGATGGGTGGGTCGTCGATCGAACAGAATGCGAGTAGCGAGATCGGTTTTTCACCAGATGAAGTCGTCGATAGTGCGTTCTCTGTACGAAGTACCTAGAATAGAAACTTCCCATCGAAGTTCCGAAAGTCTACATGTGGATTTTTGGAGCAATGACCGTGATTCCACCTGTGGAGTTGGTACAAAAACGCTGTGGAATCATCAGAACTCAAAAGGGCGTGACAAGGCTTAACCACAGTGATTACTTGGGAGACTGAGCCACAGCACAAGTCAATTGGGGTGCGAACCGCGCGAGTTCAAGTCCCAAAAAGGGGCGGTTTTGAAACATAACTCAAGAGGGTTGCACAGCCGCGCCATCGTGTGCATCGAGCATCGCTACCTCGTGGCTCAAGGAAGATGCCCTTGTGTCCCCTCTTGTTGGTTGGACCTCCTCGCTTCCCCAATGACCCCTGCTTCGTACTGTAGGGCTTAGGGTGGAGATCCAACTCCAACTTACCGAACGTTTTTACTGGCTTAAATACCCTGGTGTTGTGCTCTCGGGCTCGCCGCCATGATGCAGAAGTTGATCGCTGATGACCCCTATCATCCCAGGGAGCCCGGCCAGAAATGTGCTTGGCAGTAGTCACCGCCAATTGCAAAGCAATCGTTCCGTAACCAATCAATAACCAAGAATTACCGTAGGGCAGAGAGAATTGCCCCGTAAATGAAACCGAACAAAAATCTGTCCATGTTGATGACTGCATGTAATTATGCCACTCCGCCGATTAGGTTAAAGAATCGCGCCGACTACAACCATAGCAAAGCTTCAACGGCTTTAAATCGAGAGGAGACATGAAGGGAATATAAGCAGGCGTGGGTGTCAAAGTGTGTAAGTAGTAACGGCAACATGCAGAGTTGCGGACTTGGGGTTGCAACGTTCCAACACCAATTTCCCAACCTGATCGAGGACGTTCCCGTAACCAATTTGACATAAGTGTTCGGTACCATGGTATGAGTTCCTATGCAGTGTCTATCATCAGAACTTCGAGTGATGGCAGCTTTGTGGAGGCGGATTGGAATTAAATTGAGCAATAACAATGTTTTCGTTGGCACAATGGCCCGTTCCATGAATGTGACCATGGTGTTACAATGCGACCGTTAGTGATGCTACTGTATAGATGACCGAGCGAGCGATACTCTATCTTGTAGGTAGTGTTGCAATTTGGAAATCCGAAAATAACCTTCGTGGTGTCGACACATCGGCTTCAATAGGCAGCAATCTTAAAACTTGCAACAGTACTTAATATAAATCGCTCTAGAAAGGAAAGGTGCGTTGACGGGGATGTCGAGTGATGGTTGCAAAACATACAAGTCGAGAAAGCAGTAAGCGGAGAAATACTGGACTAAAAACTTCCGTGACATCAACCACTCGAGAACTCAAGGCGTCTACTCTAGCCCTAGTCTTCGGATTTTCAATGCCTCCAATGGAAGCAAAGAGATAACTCGATGGGTTTTTCCGAAGCAGAAAAGGCCTCGCTCCATATCGCGACGGTGTGATCAATAATAATGAGATGACCATCATGTTGTGAAAAGGCCAGAACCTTCGATCCACATGGGTGAAAGGAATAATGTCCCCCCCCTGCAGGTGCCTCAATTATTGTCCGATTTCATTCGCCTGTGCATGGAAATTCCCAACTGACTGGACCAGTTTATCCGTGCATGTGAACAACCCTGCTCTCCCTCGTGTCGTATCATGCAAGTTTATTTTTGGACCTCAATTCCCATGCTTGCCATGCTCCATTTTCCTTCACTCCCCAATCTTCAATTTTCTTTGAGGCTCTTCGAATCGTGGGAGTCTACATCATCTCCGTATAGAGATCTTCGCCGATTTTCGTAAAGGCGTCCAATAAAAAGTTTGCCGGCTTATTTGAGCTCCGTAATTCCACTCTCGTTCACTATTGTTTCAACTCGCGCCAGGGGCCTTTTTAGCGTGCTGGGGGTTTATCGCCCAAGCATAGTTAAGTTTGAACCCCCACACTATCATCGTCCCATAGGTCTTTACTCCCGGACCCCAAATCTTGGGGATGAAGCCATTGGGTTCATCCAAGAAAGTGAGCCAACTTTAGCCCAGATACGGACTGTACTTTGAAGCACTTTCTTCGTCGATTCATCCCCCGCGTTGTCGATTTGGTTCTGTGGTTATCCGCGCGAGAATTGAACCGGTTTTGGCGGGTATGCAAGGCCCATATTGCGAGAGGGGGATTCTCCAATAATAGCGACCATGCGGAAGATAGATTAATTGATTTTAGGGGAGCCACGTGTGTTGCACAAACCAGGCTATCATGCTGCCCCTCAAACACGAAATGCGACAAAATTTTGGTAGATCTCGTGCTCGCAGTAACCTTTACTGGGGTGTTGAGGTCGGCGACTTGGACTTTCACGTATGGCAGTTGTGCTACCGAATCTAAGACAGGGTTGAACTGACGAGATGACGTCTGACTCCTGAATTGGCACATTGTGTCCAGACTTGAAATGATAACCTTTCTACGTTGATAATTTGGAGTCCGGTTCCCGACCAAGGACTCTTTCTGTAAGCGGCTCTTGCGAAGTCGTCTTCCCCGCCCTCGGACGTCGAACATACCGCGCCATCTTAACCTTATCTCTGGTCTGTGGTTTCCCACACCCCCTGTCTTGGGATTATGATGTGTGCCGGGGTTGGAGGCTATTGAAGCTTCATTGGATAATAAAGTTCGGAATCCTAAGTCATCTTTCCTAAAAAGAAACCATTAGGCGAATGCAGCTGTTTAGGGGATGGCGCGGCGGGGCCACACGGGGCGTTGCATGACTTTTGATGAGTGCCACTCCGTTCCCAAGCACATGGTTGTGGGTTACCATCTCTGGAAGTTTCCGTCGGAATTTGCGGTGTTGTACAATAAAACGTGGTGTAAAATGGAGTTATGCTTTTAGCAAGACACAACAGATGC
Organism: Calycina herbarum; assembly: GCA_001414485.1. Taxonomy (NCBI): domain Eukaryota; kingdom Fungi; phylum Ascomycota; class Leotiomycetes; order Helotiales; family Pezizellaceae; genus Calycina; species Calycina herbarum. Next base: position 27,115 of record LLEY01000168.1, on the reverse strand, counting down.
AACAGAAGGGCTTGTCGTAACAGAATCCAAAGATGTCTTAAAATCGTATGACTCCGTTGGAGTCTAGTCCCCCACCAATGCCCCTGTTCAATAATTTTGACAGGTTACAGTCTCCGCATTTGTGGCTTTATGGCAATGAATCCCCTGGGCTCTTGAGATCGAGGCTCTTTCCAAAAAGCCAACTAGAATCAATGCTTTTCCCCCGTCGGTTGGCAAAATTGTGAGAGCGGGTATTTTAGAATATCCATGAATGAAATGACCCAGCAGTGCCAGCACTGGAAAAAACCCACTACTCGTCTAGGCAGGGAAAGAGTTCCGTCGAGGTTTGGTGATATGATTTCGTTTTCCGGGTATTGAGCGCCGTATCATCTGTCTGTAGACCCTGCAGCCGTAGATGGGAAAGCGACCGAATTCCTGGTGGTGGCTTCGTGGAGGCTGTTCACCCTAGTCACCCCTCTATGCGATCAATGCAATCATGCAAGAATCGGCAGCAACAGAAGGAAGTAAAGCAATGTTTATGCTCTGGGGTGATTGAATGCTGTGATCAGATGCCGTCTACTTTTGGATCATGTAGGCATTGAGCAGCGAATTTTTGAAAAACAAAGTCTGGATGGAAACAGAGTTCATGCTATGGTTCGCCCACATGAACCACATAGCTCAAATCGTAAGTTGACAGGCATAGGCAAGACCATATCGATATTTCGAGATAAGATAGTGAAAGCGGTTTGCAAGAGGAAATCATATCCCATTGCGCGACCTTGTACTTGTAATAATGCAGCAAGCACGTAACCAATCGAGCCCCGCAGTGATGAGTAGAGGTTGGTTTTATACGTATGGTGCCTTCAACTCGAAACCGTCGTGAAAGCTTTGGAGATCTGGCAAGCAAGGTGAAAAAAGAAGTTGGGAAGGGCAAATAAATAATGACGCATGAAAAGTCCCAGGTTATTCCGTAAGCAGTTGGTTAATGACGAGGAAGACATGGAGAAAGTAACCAGCTGACCAGTTTCAAGGGTACCTTGAGAATCGACAATCTCGTTTCCATTTCGGCATGAAGAATGGGCAAAGAAATAGAGCTTGACAGTTGATGGGAAAGGATTGTGTGGGCTTTGTGGTTCTCCAAGCGAGCAGTCTAGTGCTGGGTTGAGGGCGAAAACAACGAGATTAGAGAAGAGATGTAGGAGTCTTCTCCTCGTTGCGGGCTTCATGATACTCTTCGGAGATCCTCATCAACTGGCCGTGTGTCTTTGTCATGCTGGAGGTCATTGAGTTCGCGAGAATTGTGGGAGATGAGATGGAATTGGAGGGACATGTTGTGGGAAACGGAAAAGATGCCGGATCAGGTGGCGCTTTCTTCGAGCTTTCCAGCATTTTCTGATTGAATGGCGTGCTGAATCTGCTTGTGAGATGTTTGGTATTAAATGGTGTCGTTGATGATTATTTCATGTTTTTTTGGTGTTGTGGGGAGGAGATAGGTACGAGGGGAAGATGGAGAAGAAAGAGGAAGCTGGGGCGCGGACGAGGACGAGCTGTCAGTGGCGTTAAGCTGTTAGGTTAAGCTCCGCGGCGCCTTGGCAAATCGTTATTCCGGCTTCCATCAACTCCAACGTGTCAACACCACCAACCAACTCTATATCTACAGTAACTACCCCCTTCGCAATCGCATCGCTAGATCCTCCACGATATGGGCATATAGCCAAACGCATACAGCTAGGCTATTCGCGACTTGGGTCCAAGCTGAAATAGAAATACCTAGTCATTAACCCGCAAGATGGGACGGCTTGCTTGGTACGCTGGGGTAAGCTCTGCCATAACCCAAACCAAGCCCACCGTCAAGACGGAACTAATGATGGAGTTATTAGGTATCTACCGCCCTAGCTGCAGGAGTGGTAGTATCCGCATTCAACCAAAGAGCAAACTTCTATTCGGCATGTGTGTATTTGGCGCAAAGTAACTTGTGCTTGATGGTAAGCTAGTTTCCAGTTCCCAGAAGGCTTTTGCGGCAATGCTGACCCCCATCTAGATCCTCATCAACCTGATTCTCTTTATATACGGCAGTTTTATGTATGGACTGCAACGCATATGTTACGGAGCTCTGCGACCCATTGAAATCGAACAACTATACGAGAAAGCCTGGTTCGCGATTACGGAAACATGTCTGGCCATGACCATATTCAGAGAGGAGGTGGGCGCCTGGTTCTTGGTCATGTTTGTTGGACTTTTGACTGGGAAAGTGTGGGGTTGGATCGGGGATGGAAGGGTGGAGGTCCTTGAACAACAGCCGCCTGCGAATCCCCGATTATTCCACATCCGATTGAGCATCTCTCTGACCATTTCCGTTCTATATGATCTCTGGTTGATGAATTACACCATCAACACCGTTATTCAGCAAGCTCGCCCAAACATGATGGTCATGTTTCTTTTCGAGTTTGCCATATTAACTACATGCTCTTTCGCGACTGGGTTCCGCTATTGCATCTCGTTAATCGAGGCCAGCAAGATAAAGAAACAAACCCAGGAGAGGCTAATTGAACGCCGGAGAGAGGTCCGCGAAGAACGGGCAGAAATTATCAGACAGCGAGAGGTGGCGGCTGCCGCTGGTACGGAAGAAAGCGATGCGGCTCAGTCAAACACTCCACTGCCTTCAGAAGATGACGTGGATGAAATGGATATCGAAGTTCCCGGGTGGGAGGCCAAGGGTCACTGGGTATTGACTCTTGACCTCATATCAGGTCAGTACAAATAGTCCCTGGCACTTATTATTGCTAACAATCATAGACTTCATTAAGCTTGGAATATATGTCACGTTCTTCGTGATCCTATTCATGTTTTACGGCCTTCCTATCCACATAATACGGGATCTATTCTTGACAGCTCGGTCGTTCAGCAGAAGGTTGACTGCATTTGTTCGTTACCGACGTGCTACACAAGATATGAATACCAGATACGAGGACGCCACCGTCGAGGATATCGAACGGGAAGATACTTGTATCATATGTCGCGAGGAAATGAGACCTTGGTCTGTCACCAATCCCCAGGAGCCGCCTGCTGCTCCGGGTAGTCCACCCCAGGGTCGTACTTTCAATAGCCCCAATGAACGGACAAGGCCTAAAAAACTGCCTTGCGGTCATATCCTTCATCTCGGATGCCTCAAGAGCTGGCTCGAACGCCAGCAGGTTTGTCCTACGTGCCGAGCATCTGTTGTTGATACTCCACAAACTCGAGCAGCTGGTAACAACGCCAACCCAGGTGCCCCAGGCGCTCAACCACCAGCTCCAGGAGAGCAAAACGGGCCCGTTGCAGCTCCCCAACCTCCCGCCGCTCCTCGAGCTGCCGGACGCATGAGAATGCTTAATTTTGGGCCTCTCCGGGTTGGATTTGGGCAAGCAAATTTACAAGATCTTCCGCAAGGCCTCGGTGGTCAACAGCCAAATCAACAAAATAATGCTGTGGCTGGTGGCCCAAGAGTGTATGGGCTGGAATTGGGCTTTCCCAGACGTCAGCCTCAGCCACAAGCCCAGGGAGCAGCGAACATGGCGGGGAGTACACAAGAACAGCTCCAGCAAATAGAACAGCAGATCGTGGCAGAAATTCGAGGTCTCCAATTAGCTCAACAGGAACTGCAATTGGTGCAGTTGCTGCAAATAGAACTTGCCAGACTTCGACTTGTGCAAAATGGTGGAGCAGACCATCTGGCGACGAACCTCCAAATTCCTCAAATGGGAGCGCTAGGAGCTAGACAATCGCCATTTTCGGTCACTGTCCCTCAGGTGCCTCAAATGCAGAGACACGGGGCTCGTCCGAACACAGCGGCAATTCCATCTGGCAGTGATGATCTCCCGCCTGGAGTTACGATTCCAGAAGGTTGGTCACTTTTGCCGCTACAGAGGTTAGATAGTCAAACACAAACCGGACATGCTTTAGCCGGACCTGCAGCAAGCTCAGGATCGGCCCCCACCGCCACCGCCACTCAACCTGGAACCATCAGCCCTATGAGCAGAACATCTAATAATAATCTGACACCAACACCAACTACAAACCCCGATAACCCGTCACAAGCATCGTCAATTCATTCGTCCGACACAAACGCCATCCCTACTCCGCCATCGGTTGTAGCCGGCCAATCGACATCTTCCAACGTGGCCTCAAATACCACGCTCCCCAGTACCACCTTGCACAATATTCCTGCATTGAACGCATCAAGTGACGGGTCTCAGAATCCTTCGGTTTTACCCAACTGGGGATCATCTCAACTATTTTCAGGACCAACCTTAACGGTGGGTAATACGAACGCCATCCCATCTTCTTCGACAATGCCACCGCCCCCAAACTCTGGGGACGCTTTTCCTCAAGGGAGCCATGTGGAGAGGGCAACATCGGCAGATGCACATGTGTCCCGTGTAGCTTCTGCCACAACAACGGAATATGGCGGTAATTCTGCGTCGTCCGATGATATAGATTCTGATGAACGCAGTGAATCAAAGGGGAAGGGAAGAGCTCCCTTCGTGGAAGATGCCGATGATGAAGCTGAGGGCTCGTGAAGTGGAATACGATGATGGTCATGGCTTGTAAAACTTGATAACTGTGCATTCGTGGCGTTTAAGGCATAGGACTCGAGAGAGGGTAGGGGGTAATTGAAAGCAAACCCTGTTTAGTTTATCACGGCGTCTTCTCTTTTTCGTAAATTTCTAGGAATGAAAAATTATAGCAACTAGTCTCATTTGGAATTGTTAAGCGACACATTTCTTTTGAAAACACGCGCTACCCCTAGACTAGTGGATGAGGCCAGAAAGTTTCAGGCATGCAGATGTTCTATTTTGTGACTTGGGGTTGCAGTGCTGCAGGCCTTCACACACTTTAAGCAAAGTTGCTTCCTTTCCGCTGGATCCTTGTAGGTTCGTCTCTAGCGAAAAGGGCTTGATAGGTTGGGAATCATTGAGAGCGATTTTGTTCAATCTTTTCGTTCCTGCAACCGTCGCCTATTGAACAAATGAATCTTTGGGTGGCAAATTAGGCATTACAATGTTAGTTTTCTGGTGCCAACACATTGGTTTCGCTTGTTGCTCCTTTGATCCTACCTACTGTTTTGATATGCGAGGTTAAGGGGAGAGGTGGTGGGGGTGAGGGGTTTTGGTAGGGCTGATGGCGCAGCAGAAAGATAGGGGTATCTTACACGCTAAACAGAGGGTGGAAAATTAGGGGTATAGAATTCCGATTACAGTGTGATTTCATGCTCGAATTTGGGAATTAAATTTTTAGCTTGTCTAACTGGTTCGAGGAACGAGATGGGAGTGAGATGATATTTGGTGCAAGCTGGTCCTTGCTAGCTTCCATGTTGGGGTTGTTAATGATGAGAGGCGTACACTGCCGATTCTTCCGCGGATAGGTGAGGGATTCTTTTTTCGGTAGGGCTGTGTAGGAGTTGTAGGAAGTATTGGATGAGGAGAGATGTTGTCATCTTTGCTGAGAAGGGAGTGAGATGTGGGGTAGACGTAGCGTTGCGGGCTTTGATGTCCGCGTTTAATAATCCTTTGGATACCTTATTTCTCGGCGATACTGTTGGTTTTTAGTTGCTTGATAATTAGGAAGGCAGATTAGAGATAAGCGTTGGTCTAATGTGACTTTGTTAAATAGTATTACGTTTAGATTTCAATAGAAAGGGATTATATAAATTATAAATTATAAATAAGCATAGGATAATTAATATAAAAGAATAATTTAGCGTAGGTTTATTTGAGAATCGATATTATTTTATTACTATAGAAGAATCAAGTGTCTTGAAAATAATTATAAAAAAACTATAGTTATATTCTAGTCTACTTCTATAAGTAGTATATATACTGATTTTTAAGAAATATTAGTTTTAGAAAACTAATATTTCTAAAAACTACTATTCTCTTTACTATATAATAACTACTTAATAAAATTAAAATCTATAATAGATATAGATACTTTATTATTTAATATAACTTCTAAACTATTATACTTCTTATTTTATAAAGTAGTTATTATATAATAAGAAAAGATAGATAACGTGGTTTATTACCGAGTAGTGTATATCACCGAGTAGCGCACTTTCCCTCTACTCTACTACTTTAATATTAGATTAATCAACTATAATAAATAATATTAATTAAAACTACTCGGAATCTAATAAACTAGATACATCTATAACCTCTTAACAAGTTCGTATATTATAACTAGTCTTTCCGTAAGTGCTATACTATTGCCTAGAGGTTTGCCTCTTATTTTGCCTATCTCTCTTAGAACGCTTATCGTGTCGAGCCTGTTCCTCTGCCTTCTTTTAAGCTAATACGTCCTATATATCCTCTATAGTAAGTGTACCTCCTTAACAGACCCGAGTCTTTTTAGCCCTATAGCGCTTACTAAGTACTTCATTTGCCTTACGAAGAGTATAGACTTCGGCTAATAACAAAGTTATCTTATAAGCTAATAGCTCTGTACCCTTTACTAATACAGCTATAGTCTTGAAAATAGGGGTTAGCGAGCTTTCTTAATAGCGTAAAATACGATTCTTAACTAAAGTTATTTACGAAAAGGCGTTAGTTAGGTTACGAGGGGTCTATAAGACCTAAGGGTTAGTAGCTGTAGAGGGGGGTCTAGTAGGTGTAGAAGTTCGTAATCGGATATCAAGCTTTAATATCATAGCCTAGGGATTAAAAGGTACTAAGCCAGCTCTGTAGAATCCAGCCTAGGCGTTTTAAGTTGTTATTAATTACTTATAAGCTGTGTAAAAGGCTAAAAAGAACTCGACCTTAGTAATATAGTTGATATAAGCTTTAATAAAGATCTTAATTTAACGCTTATATATATGTTTAAGAATACTAAAACATCTAACGTCGAGTAGCTAGGTTAAATAAGAGGAATAAGGAGGTAGGTAAAGAGTAATAATATTATTAGCTTTATAATACTCTTAAAATACAGCTAATTTATAACTCTTATATCTATCTAATACTAGTATTCGATATAGCTCTTTCACGTAACTACGAGTATATTATAACGAAACTCAAACGAACTAAACAAAGATAACTAAGTCTCGAAGGTTAGTATATAAGTAAGAAGTATAAATATAATATATTATTTACTTAGAAGTAAACTCGTTACTTATATCAAAGATATTAAATAAGATAATAAGATTAATAACTAAAGTTAAGTACGAAGCTCCTATCTAATAGCAGATATATTAGTCTTATATAGAACCTTCGTTCTCTATATATATTACCTATATTACTTACATCGTCTATATCGCTCGTAATTAGAGTAATTCGGTTAATTAGAGCGATCACGTTATATAACTATACGTGACTTCTAATAATATTATAATAGTAAGATCTTAAAACCCTTATATACTTTTATATTACTAATTTCCTTCTATATTACCTTCCTTTCCTAGATGTTATATCTTATTCTATTAGAGCGCTGTCTAGACTACTTATTACTTTCTATAATTATAATACTATCCTCTTCTTAGCTTAGCGTGTTCTTACGCTTAAGTATAAGCTAAGAAATATTATTAGAAAGCTATTAGGCTTCTCTTCCTTCTATTATATTATTAACACCTATTTATAAAGATAGACTTAAATAATATAGAATCTTAAACACTCTTTGAATTAAATAATTAGAATACGAAATAATTCTCTATACTTGATATACTTAAGTAAAGACCGGTCGTCGCTATATTAGCGTTACTAGTAGTTCTAAGTACTCTAAGTATACTAGAAAAGATAAGCTCTATAACGTTGAATAATAAAACCGAATACTCTTACTTTTTAAATAGAAGTCTATTAATACCTAGCGGCGACGGTTATAGTAAGAGAAAGAGATAGCCTTTAAAGTTTAAGAAGAAGCTATATAAAAGAGCTCTAAGACTATGTAGAAAATCCTCTGATTATAGTAGTAATAACGTTTCCTTACTAAGTAGAAGTAAGAGATACTCTAACGTAGTCTTATAAACCTATAAGAGCTTAATAAAGCTAAGAAGAGAGAAAGAGAAGAGAAAGAGCAGCGGGAGATAGAGGAAAAACAACGAGAAGCAGAGATCGTATATCTAACAGCTCTACCTATCCTCGCTAGTTCCTAATCTAAGCTAAGTCTTAACCTAGCCTTTCTTAAAGCTTTTTCTTTCAACTACGAGATGTAGGTAAACCTAGGTTTTACTAGTAGAACTTCTAAAGTTATACTAGGTAATAGTTAAGATTACTTCTTAGTTTTTAAGTATTTTCTAAGTATAGGTAATTTAACTATTTAATTAAATACTTAACTTATCCTTTAATAAGTTTATAGTTAAGAATCCTCTTAACTTTATACTTAGTATTTAGGTTTACTAGTTAAATTTCTATGATTAGAGCTAGTAGAGCTCCTAGTAGTGCTAGTTCGAGTAGAGATATATAGAATACTAGGTAGATGTTTATTATCTTTAGTAGCGCTAGTTTATAATTTAAAGGTTCTCTAACTTATTTAATTTTAAATAGTCTAAGTTTTTTATAATCTAGTTTATTACTTAGTCTTTTTATATTAATGTTTTTTTATACTAAGTAGACTTTATTCTTCTCTTTTAGTATTAGCTCCTAACTACGTCGTTTGTTATAGTAGTACGTGTTTCTTTCAGCTACGAACTGTAAATCTTTTATAAGTTCTTTATATAGACTTTTGATTTTCGAGACGTAGATATAAGTAAGCTGATTATTAATAGTTATAGGTAGTAGTTCTTAATATACCGATAATTTATATCTATAATTAATATAGAATAGTATAATAAGTATTATTTCTATTACTAAACTATTATAAGTAAACTATACTAAGAGCAGTAGTTCTACCTAGTTATCTTACTAGTAGTTTATATAATAATAAAGGTATATTTCTATAACCTAGTTTATACGTTTGTTTCCTCTATTTGTCTAAGAGTAGAAAGCTATAGAAAGCTTTCTTTTTATACTTAATTGTTTTATAAGAGCGATCTAAAATTTAGAGATAAAGAGTTTATCTCTATCTAAGATTATTTCTTCTAGTAGTCTATATCTTAAGACTACTTCTCTAAAGAATATAAATACTAATTCCTTAGCTATATTTAACTTTATATATACTATTAGAATTATATACTTTATAAGTTATTCTATAATAACTAGGATTATATTATACTTAACTCTTATTATTAGATCTTTAGATTTTAGTAATTTAATAATAAAATCTATAGATATCGATTTCTAAGATACCTATAGTATTAGAGTAGTGTTTATCTGTCTATAAGAAGTATAGTAGAAAGCCTTATTCCTATTATAGGTATTATATTCTATTATTACTTTCTTAACTATCGTAGATAACTAATTAATATAGTAGTATTATCTTATCTTTTAAAGAGTTCTACGAATTCCTTAGTAGCTATAAGTAGATATAGTATAGTATTCTTATACGAACTCCTTTATATATAAGCTAAGAACCTATAGTTTTCCTTTTATATACTAGTTATATCTCTTATATATATTCTAAATCTTATCTATTTAGATGTCGTTTATTACTACTATTTTGTATATAGTAGGTACTAAGTCTCTATTTTTAAGAGTTTTTAAGATTATAATCTTCTTATACTCTTTATTCCTCTTATATCTAGGTTTCTAACTAAGAGTATTAGCTTAAGCGTTTAATATCTCTTTTATATAACGAATAATAATATTAAACTCTTCTAATATCTTTACCTATTTAGCTAACTACTTAGTCGTAAGTTCTTTAGTTATTATAAATATCTTAAAGTTCTTATAGTTAGATAAAATCGTAACTTAATATTTTACTAGCTATAAATAAATTCTCTAGTATTCTAGAGCTAATACTATAGTAAGTAATTCTTTATTAAAGATACTATAGTTTTATTATACTAGATTAAACGTTTTAGAATAATATATAATAGATATAAGTCTTCCTTTGTTATTTAGCTATAAGTGAATTATACCTACTACTATATCCGAAGTATCTATTTCGATTATACTAGGTTTATCTATATTAAAATTATATAAAATAGGTTTTTCTATAAATCTTACTTTAATCTTCTAAAAAGCGTTCTTAGCTTATTTATTCTATATAAACTTAATAGCCTTTTTTACTAGTACTAATATTAGTTTAGTAATCTTTATATAGTTCTTAATAAATAGATAGTAGAAGTTTATAAATCTAAGAAAGAACTATATATCTTTTATATTCTCTAGTAATTTCTAGTTTAAGATATCTTAGATCTTTACTAGATCTATTTCTATTTTCTCTAAGCTAAATACCTATCCTAGAAAGAGTGTCTAAGTTACTTTAAACTCGTATTTCAAGAGTTTTAATTAAGAGTTTACCTTTATAAGTTATTATAAAACTTCTCTAATATATCTCTTATATTCTTCTTCTTTTTCTAAAAAGATTAGAATATTATCTAGATAATAGATTACTATTATTCCTAGAAGATCTCTTAAAATATTATTATTTTATCTCTAATATATAGCTAATATATTATATAGTCTAAATAGTATAACTGTATATTTATAAAGACTCGATAGTAAGGCGAATACTATCTTCTATTCGTTCTCGACTTTTATCTATATAAGTCTATAAGCGTTTTATTAATCTAATTTCGTAAATCGTACTACTTTGTCTAACTTATCTCTTAAGTATTAGCTAAGTAGTAGTAGATAAGCGTTCTTAACTATAGTATAATTTACTTCTTAGTAATTAATATATACTCTCTCTTCTAGATCGTCTTTCTTCTTAATAATAAGTATATTTAAGGTAATTAGTAACTTAGATCTCTTAATATATCTCTTTTTAATACCTTCCTTTATATAACTTTCTATTTTTTATAAGCTTTTCTAGTTATATAACTGAAGCTTCTACTTTAAGAGATAATAACTCTCTTTTAATTTAATCTTATAATCTTATAAGCGATGTTCTAGTAAGGCTTATAAGTCTTCTAGGTTTTTAAACAAAGCCTTAAATTCTCTATACTATATAGGTATTTCGTTATCAGCTGTTCTACTAATCTATAAAGGACCCTAGGTAAGATGTCCTAGTATCTTAGAAGAGGTAGTACTAACCTCGTTCTAGCCTTATAGTTATAATTATAAACCTATATAATTATATTAACTAAAGGTTATTATTTAAGCCTTCTAATTAATATCTAGATTATATTTCTAAATCTATAGTATACTAAGTATTACTTCCTTACTTCCTATTTTAATAATATCGAATTATATATCTAAGTAGTATCCTTTAATATTAATTTCTACTAGAATAGTTTACTAATTAATAATCCTATCTTAGTAGACAACGTCTGTTTTATTAACTACTCTAAGATAGTATAGTTTTATATTCTTAATTAGAACGTTCAGCTTCTTTAAAGCTATTAAGAAAAGGAAATTACCTATTACTCTAGAGTTAATTATAACTTAGAGTTTCTTTCTCTTTATTTTTATAGTTATAACTAACTAATTCTCTCTTAAGATAGTATTTAATTCTTCTTTTACAAAGTATACTTTAAATTTTCTTTTATTCTTATCTCCTTTACTAGATTTTAAGACGAAGGTTACCTTTTCTAAATCTATAGAAACTATCTTATATTTTAATCTATATTCTATAATCTATTTTAATTCTAGTAATACTCTTATAAATCGTTTCTCTATAGACTAATAGAATATAACGTTTAGATAATATCACGTCTATTTAGCTATAGTTTCGTTTATTATTTCTATAAACTATAATTCTCTAATTATTAGATAGTACGATTCTTTTTATACTAACTCTGTTTCTTAGTCTATGTCGTATTCGTTTATTTCCTAAAAAATTATACTAAACAGTTTCCTAGTCCTAGGTTTCTAAAATATTACTCCGATAATACTAACTAAAGCGACTATAGTATACTAGCCTCCTATTTCTAGCAGCGTTTCCTTTAGTAGCGTATCTAAAAAACTAGGTTTCGGTTATCTAGTAAATTTCTCTAGACTATACTATTACTATAAACTAGTTTCTTCTTAGAGGTCTACGACTATCTATATATCTTCTATCTTAGGCTAACTTAATAGCTCGTTAGTTATTACCTATTCTAGTCTAAGTTCTTTAAATTCGATAGTTTCCCTTCTAGTAATAAGACTTACTATTATTATTCTATCTTATTTATTCTAAACTATTATATAAGTAGTTAAAACAGTAGAATTAATTCCTTAAGTAGAATATAAGCTCTAAAAATCAGGTTTCTAGTTTTCTATATATACCTATCTATTTCCTTTCTTAAAGGTTCTAATAAACGTCTATATCTCGTCTTATTTAGGCTTATATATTCTTAGATCTACTTCTAATAAATTAGATTCTAATTTTAATAACTCTAATAAACTTATTAATAGTAGAGATTTATATTCTACTTAATAAGGCGATTTATATTCTATTTCTAATCGTATATTATAATATTCTTTAAGAAGTAGATTTCTATAATTATTAGTATCTTATATCTTACTAACTTATAACTTAATTCCTTTATCTAGCTATAGATATATAGTACCTGCTATTATATCTAAAACATCTATTTTAATCTACGTACTATATCCTCTAGCCTCGAGTTCTTTATCTATAAGTTTAATTTTTTCTAGTAAAGCTACTTCTTTTTAGATAGTAGCGTTAGCTTGTTTCCTTTTAGAGTCTTTCTTCTTACTATACTTATTTGCTCTATAGCTAGAGAGGCTATATTTATAATATAAGTTCTACTTATATCGACGATTTCGCTCCTTCTAGGAAAGCTCTCTCTTAGGTAGGTTTCTATCTTAAGTTCCTTTTCTTAATACCTAACATTTCTAAGTAGTATTAATTTCTATAGAATCTCTATAGTCCTTTTTCCTACCTCTTCCTTATCAATGTCTATAACTACTCTTCTTCTCTAGACTTCGCTTATAATTTCAATTATCGATTTTAATTATATTATTAGTTAATTTATTAAGTATATCTAGAAAGTTATCTCTAGCTAATTTATCTTTAATACTATTCTTTAATCCTTTATAAAACTACTTATATAAAGCCTCGTTATTCTAGCTAAGACGTATAGAGTACTATTAGAATATTAACGTATATTTAACAGCTAAACTCTTTTATCGAAGGCTATATAAGGCTTATACTACTTTTTTCTTTAAATCTATATCTATAAACGCCTAGTTAGTCCTCTTCTTAAATCTAGCAACGGTTAAGAATAATCCTTAAGTGCTTTTACTTATAAGATTCGATACCTTTCTATTTAATATTTTATTCTTTTAAAAATCCTCTAAATATAGTTCTATCTAGTTATATACTACTCTCTTAAGATAAGTAGTAAGCTATATAACCTAATCTGTTTTATAAGTAAACTATACTAAGTAAAAGTTTAAGTATATTAAAGCTTTTATAATAAACTTAGTAAGTTTCTCTAGAGAGCTGTTAAATATTCTTAGTACTAGTAACTTTACTTCCTCTCTAAGAGTTATAACTGGTGCTACTAGTATTATTAGTACTAAGAGTAGTATAGAGATTAAACCTAAGAATAGTATAGTTTTCGATATAGTACCAGCTATACTTCTAAGTAGGTGCTTAAAGTATAACGAAACTTAAACGAACTAAACAAAGATAACTAAGTCTCGAAGGTTAGTATATAAGTAAGAAGTATAAATATAATATATTATTTACTTAGAAGTGAACTCGTTACTTATATCAAAGATATTAAATAAGATACTAAGATTAATAACTAAAGTTAAGCACGAAGCTCCTATCTAATAGCAGATATATTAGTCTTATATAGAACCTTCGTTCTCTATATATATTACCTATATTACTTACATCGTCTATATCGCTCGTAATTAGAGTAATTCGGTTAATTAGAGCGATCACGTTATATAACTATACGTGACTTCTAATAATATTATAATAGTAAGATCTTAAAACCCTTATATACTTTTATATTACTAATTTCCTTCTATATTACCTTCCTTTCCTAGATGTTATATCTTATTCTATTAGAGCGCTGTCTAGACTACTTACTACTTTCTATAATTTATAATATATATTTATCGAAGTATTATAGCTATTCTAGTCCTGTCTTATTATCGGTCTATCTATTACTTATAGGTTTAATAACCTAGTCGTATAGGAGGCTGCTCTTAGTATACTAATTCGTAAGATAATTCTTCTCTTAAACTACTAAAAACAGAGGCACGTTCTAACCCTCGCTATTAATATAAGTAATTACTATAGCCTATTCCCGATTACTAGACTAAACTGTCTTACCTCTACTACGTCGATCAGCGCGAGTTATAACTATTACTAGGTAGATAATTCCTATTATAAACTCCGTCTTATTAAAGTTATAAAAGTCGTATTCTAAAACACTATATTTTACTCTTATATTCTCTATAAGTCGAAACTACGCGCTAATAAGCTCTAGATCTTCGTATAAGACTCTTTAAAAGTCGTAAACGCGATTAAAACACGTCTTTAATTCTAGTTAATATTATATAAATCGATATACTTAGAGCTTACTAACGCGTTTTCCTCTCTACGATTCAAGGATACAATTCGCTATATCTTCTATACTAGCTAGTTAAGGTGTAAATCCTCTTATATCTAGATTAAGTATATATTAAACAAGTGTCTCCTTCTCTAAGTTGTTTAATTTATAATAATTAGGTTTAGTTTTAAGATAATAGGTTCGGCTAGCTATTCTATATTAAAGTATTATTTTAAGAACTTTATAGATTTTTATAGTAGAGCGACGACTAAGTTTTTTAGATATTCGAATAGCCTCGATAGCTAGGATAATTCGTACTTCTTAGGTTTAGATTTCTATAGTTAGTTATTAAGAAAACGTATATTAAAGTTAGTAGATAGTAAAGTAGAGGAAAGTACGCTACTTAGTAATATACGCTACTTAGTAATAAACCACGTTATTTATTATATTAAAGTTAGTAGGTAGTAAAGTAGAGAAAAGTACGCTACTTAGTAATATACGCTACTTAGTAATAAACCACGTTATTTATTATATTATACTTATATTATTAAGAAAAGTAAAACACTTATATATATTATTATTATAGTAGAGATTAAAGAATAGATTATTCGTAAGAAGAGAAGAGAGAAGCTCTTTATACTTCTTAGCTATTTATATATCTATAGAAGAATATATCTATAATCTCGCTTAGTAAGCTACTTAAAAGCGAGCCTATTTACTAAATCAAAAACTCTTATATAAGATCTCTCTTTCCTTGTTAATTTCCTCAGCTCTTCTTATCTTTCTTATAATCTTTCTAGACTTATAATCGTTCGTTTTCAGTAGGCTTTAACTTACGTAGAAAGCGCTTCTTAAACTTACGAATAAAGGCAGTACTATATATTACGTAAGTTAATAGTTTCTACGAGTCCGCCTCTACTCTATAGCCTCTCTATCGAATAAGGTATTAAAATCCTCCGGTTTTATCTCTTCTCGAGTTTACTATCTTCTCTATAGCCTAGAGTACGTGTCTACTATCGTTGATTATAACTAGTAGCGGTGGTTGATTTGTCTAGCCTAGTATAGAGATACTAGCGGCAGAGCGTAGTAGATTAGTATAGAATATATTATAAATCGATTCTAGTTTATAGAGTAGTTCTAGTTTATACGCGTAAGAGTTCATAGCTTAAAGTATATAGAAAGAGCTAATATACTTAGTATTAAACTTAGGAATTAACTTAGCCGACTTAATATTCTAGGTACTAAGTATAACTATATCCTCTATTCTATATACTAGGGCTAGTAATCGGTAAGCTTTAGCAGCCTCCTCTATTCTATCTCTTAAGATAAGAAGGTTTATATATAGAAGTGCTAAAACGTCTCTTATCTTTATAGTAAAGGTTATACTAGTAACTACGCTTTAAGAATCGGGTATAGTTTAAGAGAGGCTAAAGCTTACTTAAGAATAGTAACTGTTATTCGTAAAGAAGAGTAATATACCTATAGCTAAACTACGTACGTTTCTTATAACAAACTCGGCTAGTAGTAAGAACTGAATCTAATCCTCTTAAGTATAGTCGATATACTAGCGAAGATACTTAGAGATAGATTTATTAGCGATTTCGGTTTAGCTGTCGGTTTTAAGATAATAGGTAGTAGAAAGGTCGATTTATATATATAATATATTATAGACTGTTTTCTAGAATACTATAATAAATAGCGAGCCTCTATTAGAGATAATAGAGTCTAGTAGACTATAGAGCTTCTAAACGTCTTATATAAATAAGCGAGCTAAGTTAATAGTAGTCTGCTTTAAATAGTATAGAATAATATAGCAATATTTCGTAAGTCTATTAGTAACTACTATAATCTAGTTATAACTGTCTACTATTATAATTAGTTTTATAAAATCAATAGATAGGTTCTTCTACTACTAGATTAATGAATCCTTTCCAATATAAGCAGGACACAAGGACCGAGGATGCCAGGTACTACAATCTTCCAACAGGTACAGTTTCATCTGAATCCAGGCCAACAGCATTATATCACTCTGATCCTGACGTTGAAGTATTGTGTTTCCCGCATCTCTACCCCTATGGGAAGGGCCAGTTTCAAAGAGGGCGCGTTCAAGAAACGGGCTATCATCATATACGCGCCAGAAAGATGTTATTAGAAAGTTGAATTCTGTGGTATCGGCTTTCCGCGATGACTGGTATTGGGGACCATGGTCGTATCAAGAGATCGAAACAACGAGGATTATACAGGAGTCTCAGCGTCTTATGAAAAATAGAGATCGTCAAGCGATTGATTGGCGCCTCTCAGAAAACCTTCTTTTGCAACAGAGTCGCTATGGTCACCAATCTATTGTCAACGAAGACCTCACATTTGGAATTCCGGGTTTTATTCGTACTGGCGAAACTTACTTTCAGCGAAAGGAGAAAGTTGTTAATTCAATAATCTCGACACATGGGCTACCAACTCTTTTCATCACTCTTACCTTCAACGAAAATTGGCACGAATTTAAAAATATTTTAACATCGCTTCATCACGCCAATCCTCATTCTTCAATGAAACCCTCAAATCATCCTTGGGAAGGCGTTTAATACTTTTATGAACGTTTGCATTTCTTAAAGGAGAGATTTTTCCACCGAAAGTCTTCAAAGTTTGGCAAACTCAAAGAGTTGGTTGAGAGGATTGAATTCCAGCAACGCGGTACTATTCATGCTCATATGCTTTTATGGACAGAGAAGACGATCAAGGAACTTATTGACGAGCATTACATTCGAACTGACATTCCGGATCCAGATGAGGAGCCTGAGTTGCATAGGTTAGTGTGGCATATCAAATACATACTTGTACTCCGGAACGCTGCCAAAAAGGAAACAGTCATGGGAAGTGCAATAAAGGATTCCCCGCTCCACTTTCTGAAAAGACTTTTTCCACACCTGGATCTCCTCGAGACATATATAGCAGACGTAGAGGTTATGAATACGTCGTGCCATATAATGCGGAGCTCTTGCTTCTGTGGAATGGCCACTGCAACTCACAATTTGTGAAGGACGATGGACTGGCCGCATATATCTCAAAATATGTTACAAAAGGAGAGCCTACTTCCCTTCTGCAAATATCTGACACATCTGCTATCGTTAAGCATCAAATTGCACGGAGAATCGGCTCTATGGAATCCATGGTACTTGCTTTAGGACTTGATATCTTTCGTTCCAGTTCCGGGTGTGTTTGGGTCCCTGTCGCCGTTCCCAACATGCGCAATTCAACGGTCCGTCCTGCTAGGCAGCTTGAAGAAAATCCCGAGGATGCTTATTACCCTGATGGTTTCGAAAAATATTTTACACGTCCTCGCGAGTATGAGAATTCTACATATTTTGAATATTTTACTTTATGCGAAATCAAGAAAACCAGGCTCCGCTCTAGGACCCAGGTTCCCATTCAAGATGGCCTTGGTTACTGGGTGTATAGTAGAATGAAACCTTTGATACTTCAAACACCCTATAAACGTCTTTGTGATGGAGAAGGATTCTTTTTTGTACAGCTACTGCAGAGTAGGTCATGGCGAAGTGACGACGAAATTTTAGGCGGAGCAGTTTCATATCAAGAGACTTTTTCAACTAAACCCAGGTCGTTACGAACAGGTACTCCGTGGCCATGATGAGCGAGTAATGCAGGGTCGGTCTCTGATCAATGCTGTATACATGGAACTTGTCGATCGAGTTGTCGAAATGGGTCCCGTTGGCTTGCATCATGTTATCCAATCTCAACTATCTCAGCTCAATTCTATGTCTCTACCTACTCTTAGGGAGACGGCTGCGCTTTCATTGCAAGGGGATCAGTATGAATGCTTTACCAGGATGACCCGGAATATTGTAGCTTCTCAACACCGCGGCCAGATGTTTCTTGTCACTGGTCCTGGAGGCACGGGGAAATCATATCTCCTGAAGGCTTTCTAGCATTGGTGTGATGTATCTAGTAATCAGAGTCTGTTGCTGGCACCAACAGGTATAGTAGCTCGCAATATCGATGGTGGGACAATTCATTCAGAACTGTCTATTTATGATCATCGAGGATCGTATAAGACGGGACTTTTCCAATTCAGCGAAGAGAAAAGGGTGGACCTTAAAAGAACCCGGGTCTTGATTATTGATGAAATCTCTATGGTCGATTCTGGATTGCTCGATTTTGTGTCACGAACCTTTGCTATTCTTCAAGGAAACCCAGCTCCATTTGGTGGTCTTCATGTTGTTGTATTTGGAAACCTTATGCAACTTCAACCTGTCTCTGGTAATAAGGCCTTTAAAGCACTTTGCTGGGACCTGTTCCATTCATTATTTTTGGAAGAACCACAACGGTAAACTGATCTCCATTTTTTCAACTTCTTAAATAAAATACGTTTTGGAATTGTGCATGAAGAGGTCAAGACCATTTTAACCGAACGGTACCACGATTATAGCCCATCAGAAGATCTCTGGGATTCAATGTATTTGTGCTCCCTTCGTGCAGAGGCCAAAGTGTTGGATCGTCTTATTCTTGACACTATTCCCGACAGCGGCGATCCCGTGTTCTATTCTAATGCAGAAGACTATGAGAATGATCTTCTTATTGAAACAACCGAATCAAGTGTATTCAAGAGTGGTACCAATTTTAGCCCAGAGGTATATTGTAAAGTTGGTGCAAAAGTTATGTTCTTGACGAACGCACTTCTCAAGACGAAGGGCATATCAAATGGTTCTCTAGGGGTGATTACCGAGATCCGAAATGGTGATGTCAATGTCTCCTTTCCAATAAGAACCGGAATTGAGGTATGTCAATGGACCAGGTCTAATGAAATTCGCGGCATCTAATAATTGTAGATATTGAGGTCCGCCGCGTTTCCTCATACTTTACGGCATATGGAATTGAATATCGACGGGTCCAGATTCCAATTATGAATGCGTTTGCACTAACGATTCATAAAGTCCAAGGCCTCTCCATATCTCAAGTCACAATCGCGCTTAACCAAAGTATCTTTTCTGAGGGGCAGGCCTACGTTGCCATGAGTAGATGTCGTGAGCTCTCTAGGATGTTCATCACAGATCTTGATTTTAATGCCATTAAAGTCGACAAAGAAGCTATACAGGAGTACAATAGGCTAAGGGAGAAAGCTCGATTTTTTGAAGCAGTGCAATCGTCCTAATACAATGCGTAATATCTCCCATTTGCGAGGATATCATTTCGGATGGATCACATGTACTTCAGTGCACTTTGGGTGAGGCCCGAGTAGTTTATCTTCCGAGCTTTCTTGGAATTCTTTCTAAGCTTGTAGTCAATTTACCCATACCTACAATTATTGTCCTTGAATGTAATTGTGATCAGCACACCATCTTTTAGATCAACCACTTCTCCATAATATACTTCATTCAACCCTTTACCTGTAGGAGTGCTACTTTCCCAAACGGCTTCCATTATATACTCATATCCTAGTTCATAGATATATACTCTGGACAAGAGCTTCTCTTAGTGTGACAACATGAACCTGGGGCTACAGCACAAAGGGTATCAAGAGTAGAATTGAGAATTTAAAGCTACCGAAAGAAGAGAGTGCGAGGGACTCGAGTTTATATACAGTAACCGAGAGCAAGGTCTGTCCCAAGCGAGCCCAACCCCTGATGTGCCAAGCATGCTGGCGGTGCTCTCAGACAGGACTGTGAGTTCCGTTACACTTAGAAGACAATCAATTCTACATGACCTACTTGACCCCCATACCTTGGATATCCAACAGCGAGCGACCTTGTTTTTCCAAGAACTCTCTCTTTTACTTTAAAACCCCCGCCTGTGACATACTAAAAACGCAACCGAGTAGTAGAAGAGGAGAATGAACTCTTTATCCCGTATACATAGAAGTTCCTGCCCTATCGCTACGCATTCGCGTCCTCTTTGCAGCACACCTCCCTAGTTGTGACTCATGAGCACTATGCTTTCTTCTTGCCGTTCTTGAAAACATGTCTACTCTGATCCCCATAACCAGGCCACGCTGTAATGCTGTCTCTCTTCACTTTCGCATCATCCTTGAAGACATGCCTACTGGCGTCGCTATACCCCGGCCAATTGTCGATACTGTCAGTGCTGTTCACATCGCGCTTGCCAGCGCCGTGGCAATTGCCATTGCCAGAGGCACCTGCTGACTGGACAGCGCGGCCTACGCAGGCCTTCGTCCCAATCGGTAGCTGTCCTGATGCGAACCATTGGAAGGTGGGGTCCTTTGGAGTGCGTTCAAATTTCCACTTGGTCAGGTCGCCGCAGCCAGACAGCTGGTTTTGAAGCCCCTCGCCGTTGGCACCTAGCTTTGCGTCGGGAAAATTCTTACCGCGGATCTCAACAGCGTCGAACCAGAACTTGTATGAGACGTCACAGCTAAGATCGTTAACCTGCTTGGCCAGCGGCGTCATCTTATACTCCCATCAGTCGCTCGTTGTGAAAGTGGAACCAAATTTATAGTTGTGAGGGTTATTGATCTTGTCTCCGCCATCGCAGCCATCAAGGACAACGTTCTGAAATCGCGCGACACAGTCTGGAGAGTCTTTTGGGCCCTTCTTGTCGTCGCCAAGCTTCTTGACGGACATTTCAAGCTCATTAACAGATCCCGTATTGTACTTCTTCGTCTGGTCAGTCTGGCCACAGAAGTCGTTGACATTTCCCACAGCAACGTCGCGGGACATGACCCAGTAGTCGCCGCTTATACCATGACAGGCATTCTTGTCTGGCTGTGGAGCTGGAGCTGGCACTGGAGAAGGAGCTGGTTGAGGAGCTGGTTGATCGCCCAGATGTAGTTCGGTCCAAACAGACAGATCGGGATCGCCGTTGCTACTCTGCGGTGCCACCCACCCACGCGGCGGCTGATCCCCAAACGTCTTTGCTATTGCGGTGTCAGCTGCCGGTTGCGAGACAGCAACAGCAGCAGCGGGGTCAAGCTTTGCCAGCTCTTTCCATGGCACAGGCGACATGCTGCTTTTGTAGTGCTGCTGGACATAGATAGCCACTCCGTCCAGGGCGTACGAGTCGGAGTTCACATACGACCAGCTCGTGCCTTTGTTTTTTGGCCAAATCCCACACTGGCTGCGCCTGGTAGGCGTAGTCGTTGGTGCGCGGGCTTGACACAAGATTTTTGTAGTGCCAGACTTCGTGGAACATAATCTGGCCACGGCTCAGATGGAAGTTTTCCATGACTTTCTGCTCATGCTTGTTATTCTCGTATTTGGCGATTTGATCTCCCAGGGTCTGGCGCTCGTCGAAGAAGGTCTGGCAGAATACAGTGTAATGGTTAGACCAAAAGAAGCCATTACTGTCCCACGAATAGGCTTGTACGCCCCCAGTACACTCATTGCCATAATCGTAGCAGTACCAGTATATGTGCTCTCCTGACTGCGCATTGTTGCTGAGCACCTGACTAAGGCGACTAAAGTTATCGCCAATCAGCTTCCGGTAGTTGTATCTCCATGGGATCCAACTGCTCTCGTCGTTCCAGTTTTCACCCAGCCACTGGGTATGCGGAATGTTGTAGTCATAGCCATGGTTAAAAGTTGTTTGTGCTTTTGCAAGCAGCTTTGCTTCATCCCATGCATTTGTGATCTTAAGCTTCTTTCCGGCATCGCACTTGGTCTCGATAAATTTACGCGGGATCTGGCCGTTAATTGTTATCGTGCTAACGTCGACAGTCAGGTTCTGAGGTGGAGCATCAGGGGGCTGAGTACTCTCACTGACTATGGAGGATTTGTTGGCGGGGAATGGGAAGAAATCCGTGTTGTCAGCTCGCTTGTAGATTGTGAATTTGTCTCGCTTCTCTTGTGAGAGGTGTGAGAGTGAGAGTGCCGTAGCGAGACTAAGCCAAGTCGACGCTACCAATGTTGCGGAACGCATAGTAAACGAAGAGAGTATGATATTACAATTTCGCAAAAATATTAGCACTTGAAGAAAATAGTGCGTAGAAGAGGTTGATGATCTGTTTCATGGTGAACATACACCGCTCTTTATACCTATAGATACATTGTAATTAATTATAAGGATTAGTCTAGATGTTACCTTGTGAGATCCTGCGTGGCTGCAATTGTTGGTGTTGTATTTCATAGCGAATTAGAAGCCAAGGGCACAGGAGAGAAGGCTTGGAATTGGGCTCTGTATACTAAAAACAAATATCATAGGATCTTGACATAGTCTACATAACGGTACATGACATGCTGATAGTTGTACCAGCAGCTTTTTTCCATATACGTTGTCTTCTGCTGTTGGAAGGCACAACTCTGAGGAGGATTCTAGCTGCCGCATATTACGAGGTTGTAAGCGAACTCAGTTTTGTCTGATTGAATTACTTTTACCTCAAGGTTTCTGTTAGCGTCTGTGTGTCGGTTTCTATTTCAATTCTTTGATAAAAGACCAACTGGCTTTGTGTGGTTTGACCTTTGGCGCTGACTTCTGAAGAGAGTATACGAATTAAAGACTGCAATCAAAGCGCACTGTACCATAATTACAGCGAGAGTTCGCAATTATTTGTACGCACCTCTTTTTACATCTAAAATCACCTTAAAGAAGATCGTTTATATAATTAACTTTTCCTATAAGTTTTAAAGTAATTAAATTAGTAGTATACAAACGAGATTAGAACAAGGAGATATAGTAGTAGATGTAATCCAAATACTGTTACGACGTTTCACTAAGCGCCTCAGCCTCCATAGAATGACAGCGCTTAGCAAATCCTCCGGCCACGCCTCTCAGCCTCAGATTCTTGGCATCCCCTTATCTCGTGAGCGTAATCAAGACTAGCGACTACATATGGAATTTGGAGCAAGTTGGTTTTTGTTAATAGATAACTTCTGAATTGACTACAGATTGAAGAAGTGCAGAAGGCACTGCTATATATATGTTGTGATGGATCTAGATCAAATGTATGAATCAGTACATGAAATAGCGTGACGCGGAGAACCTCGGTTTAGGGCTAGATAGTCATTGACGTATCCCCTCACATATATAACGTAACGATGACCCACTAAACGTGGCACGGTCAGGACCCACTTCAACAGTTTTCTACCTAGTTTGTTGATAACTACTCCCTACTTGAGTCTTAAGAGAACTTTCAGTCATCCCCTTACTTCTCAATCATATTACACTGCTAGCGTTGCTCAACAATGCCTCTCAGACCATCCCTCTGGACGTCCATGTTCATGATTTTCGGCCTTTTCAATCTAGTCAGTTCAAGCCAGGCTGTCCTAAGTGGTGCGTCGATCGATGAGCCTCCGCCTAAAGACTATTATCGCATATGCCCTCTGCCCAGATGCAAGAGATGCCCAAGCAACGAGGAGATTCGAGCACCGGGTGTTGGGTTTGCGTTGGAGACCAGTCATGGGTAATAGAATATCCATATGTCCCATCTATAGATTACAGACTAATCAAGACATGGCAGCGCTGCCGTTGTCAGGCTCCACGATGGTACTCATCAGCGGATTGCCTTGATCGAAGGCGATGCCTCTTACACTGCTCTCCTCCGCCGCCTAGCGACTGGCCCGGAGAACCGCACGCCGGACCATTTTGGCTCCGACTGGGAGAAGTGGCAGTATGTTAAGTCGCGTGCCCAACGCTATTCAAACAAGCTTCTCGGCCGCCCTGCGACTCCAGAAACTGCCATCCTCGCCGCCATGGTGTCAGCGCTCTACAACGAGACGCATACGTGGTTAGGCAAAGAGCACCCTATTGTTGCAGCGGTACTCAGCTCCCCAGATCGCATCCGGTTGACAGACGAAGAGATCAACGATGTCTTCGACTATTTGAAGCTCAAAAACCTCATGGCCGAGCCGGATTCGCTTGAGGTCCTATACGCGACATCAGCAGCGTACGCAGGCTATGGCCGGGGCCTATGCACCACCTACCAGGACGTATATGCGTGTGAGCGCGAGGAGTGGCTCTTCCCATCCCAGCGCGTCCTGCAAGTCGATTTCAACCGCGAGACCCTGGGCGGCACGATCAAGAGCCTGAAGAGTGCGCGGGACGGGTCAGTAGACGTGGCCTTTATAGATCCGGATCTGGGCTACGGGCGCGAGGAAGTTCGGCTCACCATCGCACCCGAGAGTGACGGCGAGCTATATTGGGCCGCCGTCTCGGCCCGGATCCGCGAGCTTGTCGTGTCTTTCAGACCGCGCATCACCGAACTTCTGCTGACCGGCACTTCAGCAACAGACGCACGCTTCAAGGCTGCGCTTAGGAATGCGCTACATGACATCGTCGCCGAGGACGTCCTTGCGGTTCTCGATGACCATGGCGACAATGCTAGCAACCGAGACGAATGGAAAGCCATGTTCGAATTTGCGACTGCTCGAGGAGCCGCTGAGGTCGCGAAGCGTAGGCAGGAAGGCCCGGTCAAGTGCGCCCAGAGCGACGAGTGCAGAGAACGCAGAGAACGTCAACATGAACGGCAGGCGGTGCTTCGGAAACAAGGAACGGGCGGGAATTTAGAGCTATAGTTAAGTGCTCGATACCATGTACTAAGAGCCTGTTTGGATTATATTATTTAATTTGTATTATTTAGCGTATTATTTAGGTATTATTTAAGGATATTATTTAAATTCCAAATAATATATTAAAGTAGTATAGGTGTTTGGGTTAAGTTATTATTTAAATTATTATTTAAAAATTAAAGGATTAATATTAATCCTTTCTGTGAGAGACCCCTGTAACCTTTCTTAATTCACCCCCCTTTAATAATATATATAAGCGCTTATCTTCTACTATACTAATTTACTCTCAACACTCACCACTACTATGGCTACTCCACCACCCACCGCAGGACCTCCTGTATCGGAATCGGCCTCTGAGTACCTTCCTACTCTCGAGGAAGTTACTCAAACTCAACCAAATACACAATCTAATACGAGTACCAAGCGTAGGCGTGCGCGCGCACCAAACAAAGCCCAAAAGAGACAACCGCGTAAGGCTAAAGCTTCTACCGCAACCTCCTCTGCTAACGATATACCTATTAATCCTAAGCTTCTCCTACTCGATACTCCTACGCCCGCTTCAAACCCTAAGCCACCGGCTAAGCCACGTATACAATGGACAAGTGAAATAGAAGAGGCTCTTATAGTTGAAGGTCATATTCAATTTGTAGGGGGAAAAGGTACTAATGCAGGTAATTGGAAGCCTGAGGGATGGAGTGCTATTATTGCCTCTGTCCAAGAAGCCTGCCAAAAGCCAGGACTTGTGGTAGAGCTTAGGCATGTGCGTAATAAATAGGGAGAGATCAAGGAGCATTAGAAGACGTGGAGTGTTTTAGAGGGTACTTCTAGTATAGGATAGAGCGAGGAGGAGGAATTGTATAAGGGACCTGACAATATTTAGCAAACTCTTAAGCAAGTAAGTCTCTTTATTTTATCTCTTCTTCTTTCTTCTATTCTAATAATTATTTAGGCTTATTCTGAGATTGGTTAGCACAAATACCATATACTTCCGAACCGCGACGAGTTACGAGAAATTCTTAAAGGAGCATATACTACAGGAGCAGGGGCCGTTACTAGTATTAAACCTCCATCTCGTACAAAAGCTACAAAGGAGAAGGGAGATGGCGAGACCTCTAAGTCTAAGGAAGACGATAATACCACTAAACCCCCACCAAAGAAGCGAAGCCGTACAACTGTTACACCAAAGTTTGACCCTAACACTCTACTTGTAGGAATCACGGAGGAGTTGAAGGCTCAGCGAGAGGCTAGGGAGGCACGGGAAGTAAGAGAAATTAAGGCCTCGAAGTCATACCATGAAAAGGCTTGTAATTTACTTTTAAAGGACTTTCAGAATCGGTTAACCACAGATCAATTAGCAAACGCTTTTATGGTTATAGAAAGTGAGGCAAAGGCTAGGAGCTTTATTTTAATGCCAGAAGGAGAGAAGAGAGATAGATGGCTTAAGCTTCAGGAGGGAGTTAGAGAGTTTACATAGCTAGGAACTTCATAGTTTTATACTCTAATCTAGTAGGATACTATACTTTATACAGTATGCCTTATAATCCACCCACATCTTCTCAGCCATCTCATCTCTTAATCTATCTATCTTCTTTAAGGGTTTACTATCAACTAGTACAGTAGATAGAGTAATTGTATCCTCAACTTCTAGATTATCTACCTCTTACGTAAGTAGAATATCTGCCTCAATTCCTTCTCTTAAACGTACAAAATTATAAAGGGTAGTAAGAGCAATAACAATAAGAACTTAAGTAGTAACCGGAAACTCTAAGCCCCAAAGTATATAGTATTTCCTACATAAAACACCAAAAATCCGTTCAACGACATTTCTTAAAGCTACGTGGCGTAAGTTAAATAATTCCTTAGCGTTCTTTGGTTTAAGTTTTACACAAGCTTACTCCTTAAGATAGTATCTTATAGCTCGGTATAGCGAGAGTATAGTATCGGAATTAGCATATCCTACGTCTCCAAGCCAATATTTCCCCTCAGGAGTAGTAAATCCATATAGAGCTTTTACACTACGTAACACAGCGGCATCATAAGCTGAACCTTCCCACCCACTAAGAATAAAGGTAAACACCATATCGAAGTTGCAAACTACAAGGACGTTTTAAGAGAGCTCCTTCTTTCGGTTCCGGTATCT